>VUQG01004591.1:0-11078 GCA_015106755.1 Etia nguti
ATCCACAGAGCTCCAGACGCAATGACAAACCTACAGAGAGAAAAAGGAACATGGTCATGTTTTAGCTTTCTGTCAGAGGAATGTGTTAGCAGACACAACATAATACTGTTGCATTGTTAACACAAGTCCCACATGGTCACAATGGCTTAGCTTACATTATAAAGAAATTAAATGGCCTGAAACTGACATGTGACATCTGATTTAACTGTGACAAAATGTTTTCTGCACATGCTGAATCAATGTTTTGCCCAGCTGTGGTCCACAGCTGCTGTTTTTCATTGGCTGCATTTGGACTTCACTTGACAGTGCCGACTCAAGGTGAACTTTGTTATTGCAACTTTATATCAGCCATATTTCAGGTGCTACATCTTACTCACATAGCATTTGCCAGTGTTGTAACTGAGCAGCATCCCAGATTATGTATCTGCTATCTGGAGTCCTACAGTTTTCTCTTTCTTCCTGCTGATAACGTCACACATCTGGTTTCTTTACCTTATCGGTACTGTTGTGGATCCCAACCCACAGCAGCTTTTAGGCACATTTTGTTTTGTAAATGCTGATCACTCAAAATCTGTGAAGTCTACTTTCAGAAAAGATCTTGATATTTTCCAGTGACTTCTATCTGTTTACAAAAAAAAAACCCTCAGAAAAACCACCCTTACTTTTATCTTCAGGTCTGGGAACCACTTTTCTAGCATCTCGCATGTGGTTATTGTTTAAGGCTCAGATTCTGCTCCTTATGCTTTGCTATTCCATGACAAATGAAAATGTTAGCTGAACATGAGATATTTTAATTTAGTAATTGCACAGTAGGTGTACAACAAGCATGTCTACATCTTAAGCAGAATAACTGGTAGTAGTGCTGTAGATTACTGTTATGCTGAAACCCCAGCCTGTTCTACAGAGAAAAACTGTCAGAATATTATCTATAATGAGAGGAATTTGCAGTTTCAGCATACTGTGAGTAAAGATGTGTACCTTGGGGGTTTCTACATCAGTAAGTCTACATGAAGTCCTTAATATTGAGGTCATCCAGAGCATTCCTGGGTGGTGGAGGCTTCCTGGGGCTCTGGGCCATTCCAGGAGACATCTGTAAAACACCTTATTTTAGCACTCATATTCTTTCTTTTGTCATTGTAAAAAACAAAACAAAAAAAACAACAACAAAAAAACCAAAAGTGTGTTACCGGGGCTCCTGGGGTCACCCCGGCAGCTGGGAAGCCTGGTCTCGCCATTGGCATCATGGGAGCTCCAGCAACTGGTGCTCCAGCCTGATGGAAGGGAAAAGACTCAATAAAACTAGATGTCTGTTATTTTATGGGTGTGTGAGGGCCACCCAAAGGGGGTGATTGTCCATTAGTTATCCAGTAATGTCCTGCCTGGACATTACTGGACTGGACTGGAGGTCTTACCATGGTGAAGCTAGGGTGAATCCCCATAAAAGGACTGACACCCATGGGTATGGTCTAAAGGTGTGGAGGAGAGGGGATGGAGAGGAGGAGGTGGGATGTTACTGTACTACATTTCAGATGAAAATATGGCAAAATGAACACAGAAAACAAAAAATTTAAGGTAAAAAAAAAAGGACAGACACACCGAATGCTGGTCAAAACAAGCTGGCACACAAGAAACGAGGACACGCCACAACAGAAAGCCCAACTTCATCTTCAGTTTTTGTTCTCTATTTGTATATGAACAAGTTTTCGGAGAGCAGTGAAGCTTGTTTCATGTAGCCTTCAGATGGAATAGTCAAACAAACTGGAATGTCCAGGTTTGCCTCAACTCAATCAGGTTTCAAAGAAAACTCAAAAATTAATAGCTGTTTCCAAGCAACAGCTTCTTAATGCAGTACTATCACTTCCCCCTTCATCACTCTCCAGTAAATATTCCAGAAACACACATTAGGCTGAATTAAATTTATTCCCTGTTTCCTAGCCTTATGGTACACCTGGAACCTGGAGAGCTGGACCATATTGAAAAGAAAGGAAAAATCTCCCAAACATAAGCATTTATTATTAGTCTTTTTTTCCTATTTCTTTTCCGTATGGGAGATGAAGGCTGCACTTGTGACTGCTGCTACAGGTTTGCCCTGTCTGTCGCTGGCATGCGGCTCCTCTCCATGCTTTTAAGACACAGACAACATTTACCATGGGAGCACCCCAACTTGGGGGAGCTACCTGAGGGGCCGCTGGAGTTCCCATTGTGAGATCTTGGAAGGAAAGAAAGAGAGAAAAAAGGTACTGCAAAAAATTTGTTGCATCATTTGTAACTTGTAATTTACTGCAGTGATTTCTAAGTTACAAGACAGACAGTCAGTTAAAGCAGATGTTTGCCATTTTGTTAGATTAATTTCTTTGCTTTCTTTTAACAGAAAGAATAATAAGTTGGCATATCTTTAAACAAGCATTCTTAAAGTTCACAAGAACTATTTACTTTCATAAATAATTCAAGTGTAAAAAAACATATTTGTGGTTTACAGGTGAGTTAGAGTTACTGCTGCTATTTTTACTTGACTTTTTTTATTGTGAACTAAGAGTTAGATGGAGTCACACACTCAAAAAATGACTCTTTGCCTTCATAAACTTTATGCAACAATTTTGAATAAAATCCAGATGAAATGTATAAAATCAAAAGGTTTATTTATTTAAATAATTAATCATTAAGAAAAGTATGCTTGAATATAAAATTAATGTATCCATCCTTTTACTCCCACCAGTTACGGCAGATGGCTGCCCCTCCATGAGTATGGTGCTACCAGAGGTTTCTTCCTGTTAAAAGGGAGTTTATCCTTCCCACTGTCGCCAAGCACTTGCTCATAGGTAGTCATCTGATTGTTGGTGCTTTCTCTGTAATATTATAGAGTCTTTACCATACAAAATAAAGCAATTTTTTTTTGAGGGGATAAAATAGGTTTAATTTTACTTTGTATAGCTAAAGAGGATGGAAAAAAGACTAGCTTGGCTCTGTTAAATGTAAAAGAAAATTTGCCTGCCAGCACATCTAAAGTTCCCCAAACTGGGTTTCTCTTTTGTTTAATATGTAAAGAAGTGATTCTCAAAACCTTTTGCAATTTATTTATAATAAATAAATAAAGCCAACCTTGCAATTTAAGAATCTCTGCTGGAGAACAAACAAGCATATTTCTCAAAATGTTAATTCACTGCATTACATAGTCCAGAAATCTAGAAATCTAAAACTCTACTTACTAGTTGCCATGTTAGCCATAGAGGTGTCAACATCCCCAGCCTGGGGAGTCACCGTGGGCTTCATTACATCCCCTAGGCCATCAAATACTACAGCAGGGAGGAGGTGCAGCAAGGAAGGGAGAGGATGGACAGAGGAGGGAGATATTAGCATCCTTCACTACAAGCAATTCTCACACTCTACTACAACTCAGGAGCAGGCCTCCTTACTACTTGGGATATTACCATGACAACCAACAGATGTCTCCATGACAACAGAGAAAAGAGAGCATTGAAGTGTAACCTACTGAGGAAGAGTTGGTTAATTTAAAATATGACATATGGTTTCTTAATGCAAAATCCTAAATCTTATTGAATTTGAATCATGTGAAATAGAATATAACATAAAACCATCGAATATATGACTCAGGAGACATCTGTTATGATCATTTACAGTGAGAAAAAAGAACTTTAAAAGTACGTATATATGTGGGACAGATAAACCTGAACTTGTTTCTGCATAGCATAGAACATGGTGTCAAGAATGTGACCTTTAATGTAGTTTTCCCATGAGTTTGTGACTGCTGCAGAAACTGGCATGAGGGCAGAAGCACTGAAGCTAGAATGAAGCTGGGTTAAATGCTAAAGAAGCACTGAATAATAACTGCTACTTCACACAGTCCTCATAACCGTCAAGCATCTGGTGTTTCAGGAGGCAGTGCAGCTGAGCTTGCCTTGCACCACCGCAATGCAGTGCACTGTGGGAAATTAGCGTGTTAAAGAGCAAGGGGACTCACCCAATCAAATGGCAGGAAGCAAGAAATGAGCCAGCCCAAGAGCCAGATGGAGAGAGAGAGCGAGGAAGAGAGAAAGAGAGGAAAGGGGAAAAAAAGCACAGATACCAAAGAGAGAGAGAGAGAGAGAGAGAGAGAGAGAGGGGAAAATGCAATGAGGTTTTAACAGCGTTTTTTTCTAAGGTAGTTACTGTATGGTTTATAGAAAGGAAGGAAAAGAGAAAGAGTTAAGCCTTAAAGCAGAAGTATTGCAGACCATTAGTTATATAATATGAGACCAGCAGCACGAGAGGACCAGGAACCACATGAGCAGGGATCAAGTATTGAAAGGTGAGAAAGACTGGAGGATTTTCCCAATAATATAAGTCGTCATAAGCAAAATGTGATGGTGTTATCATGAAACTGAAGCAAAAAACCAAGCCAGTAGCAACATGCACCATTTTTTGTGGCACAAACAATGTTGATGTATGTTGTTGTTAAAAGTTAATAAATACAATCCAAAGAGAAGCCACTGACAGCAAACTATTTCATTAACCATTACCAAAGTTAATGATAAATCCACTGACACGAAACAGCTAGTCTGGCAAGCAAACCGATTTTAAGATTATCAAAGAAAGTGTTAGTAAAACATTGTAAATGGACAACAACAAGGCATCATGCGTGTTTTACGAGATGAACAGCTGTAGCCATGGATGAATTATTAGGTTAGGGCCTCTGAGCTAGGCAGAAACCCCAACCTATTCTGTTTTGGACAGGGCATCCAGGGCCCAAAAGACAGGAGAGGCAAGGTCGACAGAACTATTAACACATAAAAGTTCCACAATGTGTTTAAGCCATGTTAACTCATCAACCAAAGCCTAACTGTATTCAGACAATATATTATTATTAATATTATGATCAAATCCTTTTGCGCTCTCTGTCATTTGCAGAAAATGCATGTGAACCTGTTGATGTCAAGTATGCAACTGTTTTTGTTTTTGGCAAGTGTCAGAAAAAAAACGGAGTAGCTCCTCCGTGCAGCAGCATTATAAATTATGTTTAGCAAGCCAAAGCAAAAAAAAAGAGTGGTGCTCAAAAGAGGAAGGAGAGTAGAGGGGAGGACTTCGGACTTAAGGAGCTTGACCAGTGCTGACTTTGCTGAGAGCATGGCCTGAAAGGTGAAGTTCTGATGGGTGAGTAGTTTGTTACCGCATATATGTTAATTCAATTCAATTCAAAATGTATTTCTATAGTACATGTAAAAGTAACAAAGTTGACCAAAGTGCTTCACAATCAGCTAAGAACAAGAGAAAACAATAGAGAAACAGATACAGATAAATGAGATGCCAGTGTATTAACATTAAAAAAAAAATTGAATTAAATTGAATTGAATATATGTTAATAATATGGACTAATATTTAGAAAGCATGATTCCATCATGGAAATAATTGTTGAGTGGGGAATTCTATAAATGAGCGTGCTTGTTTGGTACTGTGACCCCGTCCAGTCAGTCTCTGAGGACCTCTGGTTAATGTTCTCTCTTTTATTCCGCGCTGACAGACTTTACAAAACAACACCATCAATACAGAGGCTATAGCTCAGGAGCCCTCAGACCTGTGCTCATAATATCTGTTATGAAATCCATCCATGACCACAGTACATGCAGTGAGAGGGAACTATTTCATACAAATGTGACAATATAACCTTCATTGATCACTTTCAGGTTGGCACTTCCACATCTGAGGATTTACCTGACATCAGTTCAGCACCGGGGGCAACAGGAGCAGGGGCGGTAGCAGCAGCAGCTGGGGCATCTCCTCCTGTGGACTCTGGCAGGTCAACCAAAAAACATAAACAAAGCCCACCATTCATTCCATGACAGGGTCGCAGTGGGTCGAGCCATTTCCATCGCAGCATTAAGGCAAAGAAGGGGAACAATCAGCCTTCAGCTTCACACTATTAATGTCAGACAAAATGCTTAGAGTTAGAAAAGAGGGCTTGAAAGCATGAGCACAGGATTTTCTATTTCAGAAAATGAACATGAAAACATCACACACACATGCTGCTTATAAAAATGGCCTTTTCACATGTAACACTCAGATATACACTGCAAAGAATTTTAGTTGTTAG
Source organism: Etia nguti (assembly GCA_015106755.1). Taxonomy (NCBI): domain Eukaryota; kingdom Metazoa; phylum Chordata; class Actinopteri; order Cichliformes; family Cichlidae; genus Etia; species Etia nguti. Next base: position 6,086 of record VUQG01004591.1, read on the forward strand.
TTTTGTGCTCATAATCCTGTTTTTCTAGTGGACACACAAGAGCAAGTATAATTGTGCTGAAGTATTGTAGCTGCTGGTGATTTAAAGAAAGAAAATCTTGAGCCAGAGTCATTATTAGCAGTTGATAAATACTTTGACTCATCTCAGCTATCTGCGTGCGAATCTCCAATAATGTATCCACCCACATGAATAACAAGAACAAAATATACAGCAGCAACGATCGCAGTAGCTATGATCATAAAGGAGAAAACCCGATGGTTTCAAAATCACTTGTTTCATTTTATGTCCTTCACTTCCTCAGCGTGAACAAGAGAGGCAGAGTGAGGGGAGGCAGTCATGTGAGTTACCCACCACCAAACAGATTCATGATGGCTCCTGTGTCAATTTTGGATGGGGGTGCTGAGGAGAGGATGGGGGCAGAGGAGCTGAACACATCTGCTGTAGGAGGCAAGGTGGAGATTATGTTTTTAGACCCCAAACACGCACAAATACACACTAAACACACACACACAGAAACTATTCATTATAATGCACAGTGCGCTTTTATCAAGTTCAGTTCCAGTGCACGCAGTACATGCCGGAATAAGAAAAGAGGTAAGTGTCATTCACTAAATGCTTCAGACAGCTCAGTGGCTTTCAGCTGACCCATAACAGAGCAATCTCATTTCCTTCTTTTCTTCCCTGATCAAAGCCAAGGACAAAGCTGAAAAACACACACACAGCAAGACAGGATATGAGAGTAAGAGCACGCGCAAGATGGCAGATTGAGTGCAAAAGGGTACCTGCTGAAAACAAATCAGCACTGGGAGCGGGGTCTGTTTTGGAGAAGCTCGTGTCTGCCATGGAGTCAAAGATATCTACAAATACATGCGCACCCAAGACAGGAATATTAGAAAGCTCAAACTCTTTCAACTGGAAAGGCAAAGCTGCAAACATGTGCACATTTTCCCTCATAAAAACAATAACAAAAAAAAAATGGCAAGCAGCCTCAAACCACAGAGTCAAGAAGACACCAGCCTGCCTCAGTATGATGCGATAGTTACTAATGCCGGACCACACACATCTCCAATGTTTACCACTGAAAAGGTCAGTCCCAGGGCTGGTGGTGCTGGCGGCAATGGGAGCTGAAATGGTTGCAGTGGTGGTGATGGTGTTGGATGAGGAGGTGAAGAGCGGTGAAGGGGAATGGGAAGGGGAGGGCTGGGGCACACCGGAGCTAAAACAGGCATCCAGGGAACTAGCCAGGTTATTGCTCTCCACTGACATCATGCCGAAAAGGTCTAGACCTGAAGACGCTGCATTGGTGCTACCATCTGAGGGAGCAAAGGGGTCTTTTGGGAAGAAATGGGGGGGTTGGGGTAGGAAAGAAATGTAACACATTGAGAGAAGGGGAATGTTAGACATTGACTTTGATACAAAAGAGAGCAGACATACAGCACTGAGCAAAAGTTTAGGTCAATTCTAGACATTAAACATCTGGTCCCCCCACAGAGGCCTGATCCCATATCAATGCATCAGTCTGTTTTTACACAGAAAGACAATGAAAAGTGAGAGACAGGCTGACACAGAAGAACTGCAGCAAGTGCTTCAAGATGCTTTGAACAATGTTCCTTTGAGAACTGGTGCTGCATCAAAGAAAAAGTGCAAGCACAACAATTACTGATTTGAGGGTGAACTTATGAAGCTACTCACTGCATTATTTTTCAACATTTTTGCAAAATACTGTATGTTTTCTGTAACGGTGACAGGAGTACTGCAATAACCACGAGAAGGAGGTCAGAGAAATGGAAAAAATCAGACGGGAATGATAGGAGGAGAAAATGTGCAGAGCTCCAACATACTCCTGCTGTCAGTCGTAACAGTTACGGCTATAAATAGCATCTGTGATGGGGGAAAAAATGACAAACAACTGGAGCGGATATTAAATCCTTTCACAGTCCATAACGTTAGGAACTTCAAATAAAACCAGGCAGTCTTCTCCATAACAGAAAGTCTCAAGTTTTCTTGTGATAACAAAAGACAAGCATGAATACTCTTGCTCTTGAACGGCAATAACAAGATTTCCCTTCCATACCCAAGCAGTAATGATGAATGAATCCATACTACCTGCACAAAGACGTGAGTTTAAACCCTCATTAACCTTTACACACCCACAACCATAGACACCTACATCTTTCTCTGTAAAGTTATAACATTTTCTTCTTTCACAGTCATAATAAAAGAAATACAAAAACACAACATAAAACACAATATATTCCATTAAAGTCCTGCATTTAACAACTCTTAGTTGTACCCATGTTATCTCCATGTTCTGAGTTCAAACTATGGAAAATGCACGCAAGTCGAAAGAATACCTTCTTAGCTAGGACAATAAAGCATGTGAGTAAAATATATTAATTCTTGATGAGAAACTCTGACTCACATAATTAAATAAATATGCGCATTTTGAATAGTTACAGGAAAAAATATAAAGCCACGATAGCGTGACTCAACATACACAAACAAAAGCTATCATTATTTTAATAGTTATACCTGTACCTTTTCTACTGTGACACATTGAAAGGGAAAAGTTATGCTGGCTAGTTTTCTTCAACATTTAATAGATGTCAAGATTGAATTAATTTGAAAATCATTTTTAAAAATTCTTAAATTGGAAAAAAAAAATCTGTTTCACTAACTAGGCCATAGTTAGGCTAATGCAAATGTATAATTTCTCTTCTTTTAAAATGTTTAAATTCAAAATTCTTTGCAATTTCTTAGTAAATAAAAAAACTTTGAAACAATTGGTCTTTGTTTTAGATAGCGGTAGCTGCTGAAGCAAGCAAATCTTTAAAGCTAATTAAGCTAATATTAGCATCACAAATTAGCTCGCAGTTTCTTTCCTGTTGAGGTTTTTGAGTTTTTAGCTAACTTGCTTTGCTGTATTGTTTGTATGTTTTCATGTAGAAAACATAGAAAGAAAGAATTGCTTAACTGCTTGGGGTTTTTTTTTTTTGACATCTTTGCTTTCTCATGTATACCACTGGCTGACACACATACACACTCTCTCACACACACAGACAGATGTTGGTCACCCACCAGTTCCAGCGTTGGCAGCTGGGGTGGATGTAGCAGCAGCCCCACCTTCAGCTGCTCCTGCAGAGGCCTCAGCGGCAGGAGCAGGAGTTGCAAAGGCTTCTGCAAAACCCCAGGAGAGGACGGAAACGCGGAGAGAGATAGATGAAGAAATAAGGATAAAAAAAGAGAGAGTCAAAAAGCCAGAGGAAAACGAGACTATTAAGAAAAAAGAACATAAGATTAAAGCATTTAAGTTGCAGAAGCTTTTTTAAGCTGTTTTCAGCTTTTAGAAACTGCAGCGTACAGAACTGTTATGTGACATCGATGACTGACAGGTGAATGAGCAAATGGGGATACAGACAGGAGGCATTACAGCAAGGATTAATCTAGTGCACAAAGAGCCGAATAAGCCAGGACTCTACAAGTGTTACAGCTGCCATCTGTAGCTGTAGACATGTGACAGGGTTTGATAGAATTGCTTTTCAGAGATCAAAGAAAAGCATTACGGCCTATCAAACAGGATGCATGAGTGCAGCAGTGTATATACAAGCCAAAAGTGAACATGTGGTGAGTATGTGGAGAATATCTGTAGGAATATTAAGTCTAAATGTGATTGTAAATTTTGTATGGATTAAAATAATGTGATTAAATGTGATTGCTTTCACAAAAAAGCACATCACATAAAACTGCGTACCACTGATAAACGATAAAAACACAACTCATCACTAAACTGCTTGTTAGTCATTCTTATTATTATATTAGCTAGTTCATTCATTTAAATTCTATATTGAGATATTTTTCACATCAGAATTTCACTTTTAATAATATTAAATAATTAAACAATTTAATAATGACACTTTTCATGACACTAAAGCATAGTTACCTCCCGCATAGTTACTTACTTTACTCAAGTAAATTTCTACCAGGAAGGAGCAGCTCTGAATGGTGACTAGATTTCATGTACCTCTCGAAATCTGATAAATTCCACTCATAATATTTTGCAGCAAAAGTTGTTGCGATTGCGGTACTTAGCTGCAGTCTGCTGTGGGAATAACAGCTCATGGATAATCTGGACCACCCTGTGCACCACTTAGTGCACAGTACTTATAGCAATAGACTGATTAGGTTTTGTTGCTACAAGAACAGACACCGGAAATCTTTTATACCACACGTTAGCCACTATACCACTCTCTGTAATACATTCGATTATTATTATGTCACAGAGCACAGGAAAAGCAAGCCAAAGGTCCAGAACTAGAATCCTGGCTGTGCACAAATTCAGCCAAGCAATGAAGTGATCAAAAACAACTGACATGCAACATCTCTCAAAACTATGCCTGAATGGTAGTTTATTGAACAGGTTTTGATGCATCAACTGCAGATTAACAATGCCCTATTTTGCCCCCAAATCTTTATCTAGCAAGTCTTTCAACTATGAGGGGAAAACTCCCAGTCAGCACAGCCACGCATGCCTGGGAGTGGAACCTGACCAGTCAGCCAGCTTTTTTGTCTTTGGCCTGTGGTGCTAACACTGTCTGGATTTAGAGTTTCTTGGAAACCTTTTTATCAGAAGAAACCAAAATAATGGACAGAACAGCCAGTTTGATGTCGTCAAGTTTAAAAAAATATCAGAAAATAATCAAATATATATAAATATTTTTTTGCTTTTTTTGCAAGATCTGGACTTTTGCATGCTATGTCACTTATCTGGCTGACAAAGATTCATGTGCCAGTAAATAATAATATGATTTGTTTGGGGGCTGCATGGTGGCATGGTGGTTAGCACTGTTGCCTCACTGCAAGAAGACCCTAGGTTCAATTCCACCAGCAGGCCGCTGGGTCTTTCTGTGTGGAGTTTGCATGTTCAGGCTACTAATATTATTTCATCATCATGTCAACTGCTTTAAAAGGATCCAGAACCAAAATTATTTCATAT
>VUQG01004591.1:20954-39646 GCA_015106755.1 Etia nguti
CAACAAACCACCCCCCCCCCCCCCCCCACACACACACACACACACACACAGAGACTCACATAAGGGGGACACACACATGCTGACAATGCAGAGAGAGAAAGGGAGAGAATTATGCTTTGTCATCTCTCCCTGGCTGCCAGTTCAGACTCTCAGACAGACAGAGAAGTCTCCAGAAATAAAGAGTCCTGACTATTGCATCAATAAAAAATATAATAGAAAGTACAAAGTACTTTGACAGTAATGATACAGATAAGATGAAATGAAGAGCGCGTAAGCCAAATACTGATTCACAGTTTTGCTGTTTTGAGAAAAAACAAAAGATTTGGGTTTTGAAAAGGTTTGACTCATGTGATTTCTCAATCTCTTTCAGACTCGTGTTCTTCTTGTGAACACTCAAGACTTTCATTCTCTATGTCTAACATGCCACGGCTGATGGCCAAAGAAAATTGCATTTTTGTCTTGAAAATGTAAAAAAAAAAAAAAAATCTAATGAGCAGAAATAAAGACAGAGACACTAAAGACACATGAATGGTCAATGGCTGGAAACTAGTAAAGCTATAATCACTAATCATGCATTACACCTACAGAAGCTGCTGCTCAACCACGGACACTCATGATCTGAAGCTCCCAGCGCAAACTTTCTGTGCTGATGTTAATGCCCGTGGATGCTGGTGACATTTTCAAACTATGCATCTCAGCACTCAACCACCCCACTGTGTGACGTTATGTGTCCTCCACTTCATGGCCGAGTTACTGTGCTTCCACTTTGCATTAATGCCACTTACAGTTGATTGTGAAATATCTAGGTGGGAAGAAATTTCACAAACTGATTTTATATACTTGAATGAAAGCCCTAAATTCAAAGATTAAGAGGTGTGGGCCAATACTTTTGTCCATATACTGTATGTCAGCATTGCTCACAAGCTTAAAATAATGATGACATGAACTGTGAACAGTTCTGCATCAGCCATGACTTTCTTCAATGAGTAATGAAGACTTTGTTTATTCTTTTTTCCTTTGCTCATGCTTTGATTGAGTTTGGCATCAGTTTGTTTTCTTTCCACCAAAGAAAGGATATGGCACGCAACTGAAAAGCAAGCACAAAAAGTTTAGGTGAAACAGAAGAAGTAACACTTTGAGAGGGCACTGACGGGCATTTATGAAGTGCTTTGCAGGATGTTTGCAAATAGGCCATAAATACATTTGAAATACATGACAGAAATGTATCCACGGGTAGATTTTGTATATGTTGTGCTCACTGTGGCAGTAGAACAGATGAACATTTCGTTTTATATGTTCTTGCTCGCTAAAACATAACATAGTGTACCTGTACATTGTTTTGTGTCCTGCTGACATTGGCATCTGAACAACAAGGACAGAACTAAGTGCATCTATACAGAAAGAAATGCAGCAAATATTGGCAGGCATCTCTGATAATGGGAGTGGAAGGCCATTATATTCAATAGACCTTGAGCTTGTTTCAAATAGGTAGAGAGCAAACTATAAATTAAACCAGACCACAAGTACAGCAAGGTGATGAGCAAAGGGATGACAGGAAGGAGGAGAACAGCAGGGAGTCGGATGAGTGTGCAATAAATGAAGCAATATACGAGTTTGAGCAATGAAGCTGCTCAGGGTCCAGACAACAGGCTGTTTGGGGGGTGGGGGGTTTTAATGCTTGGGGTGCTGTAAACAGATTATTACTAATCACTGATCCTGTTCTTTTCTGTTGTGGTTGGTTGCTACAACTCACACACCCTTTTCTACAGACTGCTCATCACCTGACACGTCTTCATTATCAGCTTTTTGTCTGTGGCGTTGTAGGATGTCTCACTGCCGATACTGATGATCTTAGCACAAAACGAACCGGACAAAATGAAAATAAACAGCATGTGGATGTGCTCCACGAATGTGTTTTAGCTGGTTCACAGTGATGATCACAGCTCTTCCTTTGATCTTTGTTGAACTAATTACACTCCAGTTCGTCTGTACAGCTTCACCAGATGGTAACAGCGACACTTCAGCTGCTCCAAAGATGTCTGATGTTTTTAATGAAGGCTGGGGTGACGTCAGTCCTTCTTCCACTGTACATGTTTAGATATGATTTAGTCTCCATTTTCCCACTTTAGTGTAATTTAGTCTATTTTAAAGCAAATCTTGTCTCATTTTTTATCATTTCAACCCATCATCCCCTTTCAGTCTTTGAATATACTCTATGTTTTGCTAAAGATTGTCCTGAAGCTTTTTCAAACACACACAAACAGAGCCGGGATCCACAATGGCTGAGATGTGATTATATAACATTATCATGTCACTGGCACAGCTACAAGTTTAGATTTCTATTAGCAGCATGAACACAGCGCTAACCTCTAGCCATTTTCTCAGATGTCCAGCTAATAATAAATATCAATTTACATACATAATCTCATCTGTTTCTGGATGTTAGCTATGTTGTCATATTAGCCATATCATGGGTTGTAATCCACGCTGCCGTGTTGTGGTATCATAACCCGAAACAAACACACACTGACATACAACTGGTGTGCCTGTGTGTGCATAATGAGGATTGGCTGAGCTAAATAAAGACTCTTACGGTAATCCACAAGTTCTAAGAATGAACTGCGAGGCCTCACACTGTGCATGTCTCTGCACCACAGTGTCTCTGTGTGCATTTTCTACCCTACGTCTTAGTCTGAGACTGAGAAATGAGTTTTACAGTTACACAACAAATCGTGCACCAGCCCGAATATTCTAGATAATGGTAAGCAGAACACATCTGCTTGCTGTGCTACATGTGTAGATTTATAATGCTATCAATAATACAATAGCGGTTGTTCATTGGAAATATCACATAAATTTCAGACCTAGCATGTACAGCTAGCTATATATTATCATCTCTATGCTAAATAAAAGTGAAATAAGGAGCTTTTAATGTGACCAGTATCTTATATGGGACCTCACTGCACCACTTAGCAGAATGTTTTAATCAGCTGACATTTTGGGAAACATCTAACTTGCTGACAGAAGGTACCAGCACACTAGTGTTTATATGTCAAATACAGTGCATGGATAAAGCTATTTAAGGGTTAGCATAGGTTAGCATAAGTTCTCAAAAGAGAGAAAAACTTTCTAGCCTTGCTTTGTCTAAATATATCAAAATTCACCAACCAGAATCTGTAAAGCTAATAAATTAATTAATCTCACGCTGACAACAGGAAATTAGAAAGTTAGTGCTCCAATGATACTTTAGCTACTTTTGGCTGCTCCCTTATTCACAAAAGGTCACTACAGCAAGTAGCTCCATATGTTTGAGTAGGCAGATTTTTTATACTAGATTCAGACCAAAAAGGATGTCGTGTCTCTTCCTTTTGGGTCTGCATCAAACCAGGTACTTTTAAAACACTGTTTAGAAAATTAATCTAACTAAACAGACTGTGAAAAATAAAAAAAATAGGACGTTACAGTATGTTGAAGGTGTCAAATATGTCAAATATTGTACTGTCTGCTTAAGTTAGCATGCTAATTAGCTAGCACCAGGTGATGGAGTAACAGTGTTGCCTGGAGAGGTTTTTTTTTTTTTTTTTTACACAGTCTGTGATTCTTTACTCTTTTTAATCATGCTGAATGACAGACAGTCAGTGAAAAAAAAATAAACTCAATGATGTATGAACGTCTTGGCAGTTTGGTTTCTTCCTGCATTTATACTTCCTCACACATGCTTTAGATGCCCCCTCCCCCAGTCACTGACAATAGGCAATACCAAGGACTGGCCCACACAGCAAAGTGAGGTCATATCATTTATCCAGCAGATGTTCATTTCGGTGGCTTGTAGCAGTATATCTGTTGGTTTCTTCTAGACTGATTTACATTCCATTAAAGTCTTTATTGGCTCTTTACACAATCAGTAGCAACCCCTTCCACTTACAATTGCATCTTTAAATAGAGGAGATGTGTGTTTCTGAAATTTATAGATGCTGGTGGGCACATGTTCTACATCTGGACAGAGCCAGGCTACCTATGACTCAGGTACTAAACTACTGACTGAATAATCTAAAGCTTGTGTGACATAGTTCTAGATCAGGTAAGAACACTGGGACCACTCTTCATAACAGCAACTTTTATACCAATTTGACCTTTAAAAAAGTGACAATCAGTGCCTGTGGTGATGAATGAACTCTACTCTTTCACTGACCTTGGGTAGATACATTAACTCTGTACATGCCCTCCATTGTCTCTTTCACTACGTCTGCCGTAACCATGCATGACTAGACAAACCAGAAAGACAAAATCCAATGCAGTGTGTCATTTAACCCCAGCCCATTTCATAATAAAATCAAACAGAGGCATCTAAGTCAAAAGACAATGGGATTTTTGCTCCAAAGGAAAAGCACATAAAAAGTATAACTTTTTTGAACTTTTATTTTGTAGCTTATTTATGGGTGGAAAGGCACCTGTATGTTCTCCCCAAACCATATTTACACACCTGTTTCTTCTAAGGCTACTTATCATGGTGCTAAAGACAATCAAATCACTCATTTGTTCTCATAAAAGTGGACTGTGTCACCATAGAAGGTCAGTCAGTTCACTGTACTGAAAGACCATAACAAATGTCTCAGTTTAATAGCTACACATCCATTGTGATTTCCTCTGCAGTCTAGTGATGACAGGCCTGTCATTTCCACTCTTTCTTCTCAGAGTCGCCTTCTGTCATTACACTGCCCCCTGACACTATTAATCTGTTCCCACGGCAACTGCACTGCACAACCACCGCTGCACATGCATGTCAACCCCAAGGGTTGAATAACCCTAATAATCACCAAGCAATAACTAAAACCTGTAGTTGCATAATATACCTAATATTATTAATCAAAAACACTTAAAGCTGGCTAATTAGATACATTTTGATCATTAAAAATGTCCCCAGTGTGCCTTTAGTTGTTTATTAGACTTTTTTGTTATGTGTGGTTCTTTATAGGTCTTCATAGTGAAAATGTCTTTTACTGTTTTGAGGCGAGGAATTTCCTCCAGCCAAGACTGCAGCAGAGGCACAGTGGCCTACATACCAGAAGTCTGCTGAACTGCCCTACAAATAGACCCAGTATAACCTATTTGATTATGGAAATAAAAGACACATGTTTATGTTATAGCTTACTTAATGAAAATATATAGAGAAATCTCTACATGTCTGCGGCAGTTTTATGTCCTTGGACAAAAAGGCTACAGGCAGTGCCGGTAAAAGTTTTCCCAACACATGTCCATACATACACATGTCCAAGTCTGCACCACTGAAAGATAGAAACACTGAAACTAAGCACATGGAGCAGCAGAGAATGAGGAAACAATGCTCTCTGGTGTAGTCTAGCTTTAGCATTGTCACCTTTGGCTTTGTAAATTATGCAAGACAGCCATTGGCTGATTTTTAAATTATTCAGCAGGGGAGTGGATCACAAGATATAAAGTCCTAGCAGAAGACACGGGACCAGACTAGACCTGACCACACACACACGCACACACACACACACACACACACACACACCCTTGGAAAACACACAGGCAGACATACAAGAAAAAGAGCCAATCAGACTATCCAGTGCAGTGCCACTGCTTTGGGCTGACTCAATGTTTGCCGTAATGATGATTTGTGGAGGTGGCCCCCGCTGTCATCTGTAGATGTGTCAATAAAGCTGTGAGGTTTGTAATTTAATTCAGCTGTGACTTTATTGGTCTTAAATGGCTCCACTCTAACCCGGTTAGTGCACAGGTTCCTGTAGCCTGCCACCACCTCTGTTACAGTCGGTTTCAGCATGGAGTAAAAGAAAGTGGCCTTGAAATAGCACAAGGAGGGGAACTTAAATGGGTCTGTCAATCTACCTTAAAATATGACATGTTTCTCCTCCCCAGTCTTTCTCCCTGGATGTCCACCATCTTCGCTGGACACAAAGGGTCAACAGAGGGGGTCATCACCATGGCTACTATATCCTGCAGCACACCCATTTAAGTAAACGGAACGAACAAGCTCATAATGGTGGCATGCGGTCTGCGTGTGTGGCTGTGTAATAAGTGAGGCCTAGGACCTATAAAGCTACAGTCAGTGCAATGAGGATGAGGGCCACACTTACATTCCAGGTGCTTTTTCTTGGGCGCCATCACTTCGTGAGTGGTGGCTTTGCAGACAGCCCGGGCCATATCCGATCCCGTTAGCTGGTACTGCGCAGCGGCAATGCGATCCGTGAGCGTTTGCCCCGACATTTTCTCCCAGTTGTTTCGACCTCCTCAGGAATTTATTTCACCACGGGACGGTGAGGGGGGAGGGGGAAAAATAAGAATACAACCCAGCTTCTTCCCTGCGGTTCAGTGAGATGAGATCCAGTGCGTCCCTCTCCTGGATTGATAGGCCTGTGACCTTATGTGTGGCAGGGGGGGTGGGGAAAAAAGCAGAGAAAATGAGCTGGATAAATGTTATTTTCGCAGCAAATCGTGCGGTCACGTTGTTAATATTCGCCGTGGCATGAGTAGACTTACGCAAGGTTGTGAATTCCCGGCGGCTCGTCCTGTTATAGGCTCCGAGCGTTCAGTTCAGCACCTTGGAGAGCTAAAGCCACTCGGTTATGTAACAAGCTGGCGATGAAAGCTATTTTCTCAACCCGGTGATATATTTTTTTTTTTAACAGGCCAGCTCTGGAATACACTCGTTTAATCGTAGAACAGGCTTTCTGAAAAATAAGGTATATAAATCAGCGCTGCATAGGTCGGTCAAATATCCCTGTTGGAGGGGAACATCGGCTTTGGCTCCCTTTCCCTCCTTCGTCGCTGCATTTAAAAAAAGCTTTTAAATAAATGAAGAACCCGCAGTGCAAAGCAGGTCGTCAGATTGCGACGTTTCTTTCCTCTTTGATCCGTCAGTCTCGGAAATGCCGTTTCAGGATGTGGTCCTTTCCTCGGAGCGATAGAAAATTGCGCACCGCTTCCCGTCGCCAACACTGCGCAGCGCAAGAGGCTCGGGAACAGGAAAAGCGAGGAGGGAATTTCCTTTTCCCCTTCCCCCTGTGGTTTGTTTATTTATTTGACCTGTCTACAAGTCCATCCAGACTCTCCTCCTCTCGGACAGGGTTGGGTGACACACGTCGCATCCCCACGTCTCTTAAAGGGGTGTGGGCATGGGGGGGTTCACAGTACAGAAATCGCTATCAGTTTGCGCCAAAGGGTTAATACACCAGCGTCACGGTGGCATACTCGTTGCTGCATGTGGGCTGTATCACACCGGGGCTGCTCGTAGATCACGCGGAGTGACAGATGATGAAGGTGAAACAATTCCTGCTCTAAGCAGGCTCCTTTTAAATATGTGATCGGCAGAGATATTTTTTTAATCACATGTTAAACAACAAAAAAACTACAGATCACAATTTATTTTTTTTTTGCTTTATATTTGGGAACATCAAATATTTTTTATTCGTTTCAGAGCAGACGATATTGGGGATGTATGCCATATGGTGAGTTAGCGTATTTGTTTGTAGCTCTACTCTGCCAAAGAGCTCGATAATCACGATGCATTCTGGGTAGACCCGGCCATGTTGCTGTTCACGCAAAACAGAAGTAAAGACAGACATTGTGTAATTATTTATGCTGCTATTATGAGCCTTTGGCTTATCTGATATTGTGAATCTTGTTTGTGTTCTTGTTATTTAGGCTAGGTGTTTTAATTTAATTATTAACAAGATAATAATAATTAAAAAGATGGACAGCAGCAGAGGCCTGTAGCCAGATTTGGTCTTATCCAGGTAACTTCAAGCTTGACCCTGGGTTCACTTTTTGCCAGGCTAAATTGCCATGGTGACTTACGCTGCCAAATTAGTGATTAGTAGGTATGAAACTACACACATACATATATATAAACATAATACCAGTCAAAGGTTTGGACACACCCAATTATTTAATGTTTTTTCTTTATTTTCATGACTATTACATTTTAGATTTTCACTTAAAGCATCAATACTATGACTGAATATATACGGAACTATGCAGAAACAAAAAAGTGTGAAATAACTCAAAACATGTTTTAGATCTTCAAAATAGCCTTACTTTGATTACTGTTTTGCACACTCTTGGCCTTCTCTCGATGAGCTCAAACTATACATTTTAATGCATGTCATAAATTGTGTTTATATATATTGTATTTTATATTTATATTTATGTCAGTATATTTATGTTATCTAAGTTTTTTTTTTTGCACTGTGTGAAGAAGTATTGCCTTCATTTTGTTATGCTTGCATAATGACAATAAAGTCTAGACTCTTGAAACTTTTAACTCACACAGCTGACATTTTCTTCCTGCTTTCAAACAGGCTAAACTTTATTAGTACAGCAACTCTTTCCCGTCTTACAGACCAAAACATTTCAAGTGCACAAACATTCATAAAACGCTTTTAAAACCAAACAGATGTACAGTGCTTACCCTCCCACAACGCAGATTTAAATGCAGCAGCTGTGTTATTTGCATTCTTTACTATAAGTGCAACACATAATGCAACATTTTCTCAACAAAACATTTGTGGTGAGTAAAGCTCGCATTCATGTCTGTGGGACTCAGGCAGCCACTGAGGCTTGGCTCTGTGATACATTCAGAAAAACATTTTTGGCATCTTTTGCCCTGCAAAGACACTTTGGACAGTTTCTTTTTATTTAATATTTAATGCTGCAGGGTTACATATTTCTTTTCTTTTTCAGTTTATAATTTTACATCTCATAGTACTACATACACCTTTATTAGGCAAAAGGTTTTACTTGGAATTTTAATATCGCAGTGTCATAATGCCCTTACATTTCTATAGTTGCACTATACTATACTGTGAATCTTTCAAAATGAAAGTAATTCATACGTGAAATACTTTTTCATGTATTTTACTATGGCACAGTGTTTCATTACAACACTTCGTGTTTTTGTGCAGCAGCAAGTGGGGCTTGTGGTCTCTTTGTCTCCCTGGTGATGCCAGTCAGAGGGAGTCGCAGAGACTTCTGTGTGTCTGAGATGTAAAAATCGTACCCAGATTTCATTGTTGCATTTCAAAAGCTGGCTTTCCAAAAACAAAGGAATAAAGATTTCGCTTGTTGCACCAGCCCTGCAGCCTCTACCTATGAAAGAGATGTCTGACATGAAGTGTATGGAAAGTGCCCAGTCAGGGCACTATAAAGCATGACGCTGGCGACGTCACGATCCCCTGCTCTGCAGAGCTCTAAATAAAACCCTCAGTCACATCATTTGTGTATTTTAATTTTGATTTACTTCTATTGTACCTTTTGTGTTTGTTTTCTTTATCATTGTGAAAAAGAGCTAAAGTAAATACGATAAGTAGGAAAATAAAATGTACCGAAAGTAGAGTACAAAAAAAGAAAATAAATAAACTCTCGACTCTGACAGAGCATGCGCGGTGCACTCGCAACAGGTGACGTACGCGGAAATGAAGCCACGTCGCCCGTGAGAAGGAGGAACCTAGATCCAGGAAGCTTTTCACTGGCTACACTGTAGTGGAGATACTTCAGAAAAGACAACAGTAAGTAAAATAAAACCAAACTAATCCACTGCACAGCGTAAGCTTTGGTTTAAACACAACGCGTTTTTGTAGTCTCTTGGTTTATGAGCCTCGAGACGATTTTATGTAACTTATTTTACTGGGGAGAAGCAAGTAACTTTGTTTACCATTCATTTGTAGTGCTTCATTTTATTGAGCTTTATACTTTGCCCTCACTAAGCGCTGTCAGTGTTCAGTCCAGTCGTCGTGTTTTTAACCTTTTATAATGGTTAAATTTGATCAAGAGCATTTTAATAAAGTCAGCATTTTCAGACAAGGGCTTGGGGATGTGACCTCAAATCAAAATCACGACTAATTAAACATTTTACCCTAATCACGATAGCGAACCATTATTTACAGTAATTGCCCTCATAGTTTACTAGGCTTGTTTTGCAAATATGCTCAAACAGTATATATTTTAAAAAAAAACAATCAGATACAAGTGGTATTACCTTTGCTAGAGCCAAAATTGTATTTATTTATCCGTTTATTAAACTGCCTTCAACTAAACAAACAGGCATTAATGTCAAACATGTTCATCAAATATTCCAGCCAGCAAAGAATAACAGAATATAAACAAATAAATGAAGTACATTAAATTAACTTAATTCTTTTTACTGGGACTCATTCCAAGTATTTCTGTTTTGAGGCATTCCTCTTTTCCAATCTTTTTATACACTGAACATAAATTGCATAATTTGTAAATTCAGAAAAACTTGGAATAAACAAAAATCACACTTACAAATATAAAAATTTCCAATAATCAAAAGGTTTACACACAGAAATTCCACTTTGGTTCATTATAGAAACACGAAACTGAATCATATCATATTCTAACACAGGAAATGCTTTTTTTTTTCTATGACAACCATTATTGAAAACTGTCCATATAACTTAATTAACAGCCTGATAATCAGATAACTTGAAACTTAACTAACTTTAACTTTAAATCACATAAACAAAAATATTATTCCTCCAGCTCTTTGTAAAAGATATGCCAGGATACTAAACAATAATGTTAATTTTTTACAAATGCTCCAACCATTTTAACATAATACTTAGTACATTAGTTACTTCAAACTCAATGACATTCATACTTTTCGTTTCTACTGATTTTACAATATTGCTTTTCTGAAAAAGATGTTCTTTATTACTCCAGTGGATTTGGTTTATTAGTTCTGTTTAATACAGCTAAAGTGTATGCTGGATTTACTAATGTGGTAGTGCAAACTTCTGTAAAAGGGATTTTTTTTCTTCATAAAAAAATATGAAGAACCTTTTTAGTAAATGTTCCCTAAAAATTTTAATTCTCTAAAACCTTCAGAGAGGCTTCAGGAACCTCCAGGGAACACTCCCTGAGGAGTTACCTAGAGATCATTTTGTGAAAACTGATGTTTAGAGGGAGCACACCCTGAAGATTCCCTCCAGCACTTTATGAGAAAGAGTCTTGAGAGAAGATCCGTAGAATGTTTCCTACAAATTTGGTGTTTGCAGTTTTTTTTAGGAATGTTCTCTGAGGGTTGTTTTGTAAAACATTCATTTAACCATCATAAAACTTTCATTCAAAATTAATTTGTGAAACTTTAAAGACAAACTTCAAAGGGAATGTTCTTTAATAACAAAGACTTGTACAAAATTCTCCAGAGAACATTTTTGGAGTATTCCTTCTTTAAAAACAATATCAGGGAACCTTTAGGGAACTTCAGCAAACCTTTAAATAGTCCATTGTTTGTTAAAGAGTTTCTTTTAAAAATGATCTATTGATAAACAGATAATCATTTTTTTTTGTTAAACATTTATAGTGCTATGGTATGCATAGGGAGCTTGAATCCCCTGCTTTTATTGCATAATAATAACTGTACATGTTATAATTCAAGTAAGGTTAACACGGCAGGGCTTTTAAGGAAGACCGTAACACTTTCTCTGCCACTGATGCTTCTCTGATGTGTTTCAGCAATGGCCCAATTTCAGGAAGTATCAAAGCAGTCCACTTTGCACCCGAAGCCTGCAGGGCTTGTTTTGCAGTATGGTACTTCTGGCTTCAGGACCAATGCCAAACAGCTGGACCACATCATGTTCAGGATGGGTCTGCTGGCCACACTCCGCTCCAAAAAGACCAAAGCAACCATCGGTGTCATGGTTACTGCATCGCACAACCCTGAGGTTAGAGGGATTCATAAGTGTAAATAGCTATGGTTCATTTTCATCATAAATCGCAACTTCAGCCTATTCCTGTTTGTCTCATCATGTCTGCACTTGTGTAGGAAGACAACGGGGTGAAGCTCATTGACCCGATGGGCGAGATGGTGACACCGGACTGGGAGGAGCATGCCACCCAGCTGGCCAATGCGGATCAGGAAGACTTGCTCACTGCTCTGAAGAACATTATAGAAAAGGAGGCCATTAACATGAGCCAGGAAGCTAATGTGTTTGTGGGAAAAGACACTAGGTATAAAGTCTTACGACAAACAAATAAATCAAAAACAGATCAAATATAAACCTGTGTGTATGAGTAGAATAGCTTCTTTACAGTCATGTCCTCTGCCTGTAGGAGCAGCAGTGCCAGCCTTTCACAAGCAGTACTGGATGGAGTTTCTGCTCTTGGTGGTCACAGCAAAGGTAAGAGAAGTGGATACCTAAAAGATATTCCTGTGATTGGTTGCCCCTCGGCTGCGTTGCATTAAAAATGTATGCTTTGCAATGTATCAGTTCCCTGCTTTGCTTGGCCTTTTCTTTTTGTTTTTGTTCTTTTATTGTTGGTGCTTCTTCTGGCTCCTTATCTGCCTTTTTATCCTTTCCATCTGTCCTTTTAGACTATGGTTTGGTGACCACCCCTCAGCTTCACTACATGGTCTGCTGTCAAAACACACAGGGTAAATATGGAGAGGCCACAGTGGAAGGATACTACACTAAATTCTGCCAAGCTTTCATTCAGCTCACCAAGAATGTAAGAAGCAGAAGTGTGTCGTGTGTTGTTTAGCGCATGCATTCAGTCGCTGTATGTTTGTTTGTGTCGATGTGTTTTATGATGCATTCATTCATCCAGGAACTACTCCTTTCTTCCTCTCCTCCATGTTTTTCTTTCCATTAGACATCCAACCGTACGGATGACCAGAAGCACCTCTGCCTGGATGGCGCTAATGGCATCGGGGCTCTGAAGGTACGTGAGATGGAGAGTCACCTGAAGAAAGAGCTACAGATTTCTCTTAATAATGATGGCAGCAAAGGAAGGCTGAACCACCAGTGTGGAGCCGACTTTGTGAAGGTGCAGCAAAAACCCCCAACAGGTGCGCATAGGGCCAGTTAAATTACTTGAATGTACTGTAATCTTTTTAATATGCGAGATCTGTCTTGCATGTCTTTCATTTTCACATGAAGGCATTAAGATTAACCCAGGAGAGCGATGCTGTTCCTTTGATGGCGACGCCGACCGAATAGTTTATTACTACACAGACTCTGAAGGAACATTTCACCTGCTGGATGGAGACAAGATGGCTACCCTCATCAGCACTTTTCTCAAAGAGCTGCTCACACAGGTATACTCTAAAAACTAAAAACAAACAAACATGTAAATGACATACAGGCACACACTTACCAAGAATGGTTGTTCTTTGTATTTTTTCCCCCTTGGAATGCACAGGCTGGACTAGACTTGAAGATAGCAGTGGTGCAAACTGCGTATGCTAATGGAAGCTCAACACACTATCTGGAGAACACAATGAAGGTGACAAAAATTTCCACAAAGAGTTCAGGTGTTTTATTTTGTATTTATATGGAGAGGATGGTTCTCACAGATTTGTTTGCCACTTAGGTCTTAGTGAGGTGTACGAAGACTGGAGTGAAGCATCTTCACCATGTAGCCCAGGAGTTTGATGTTGGTGTGTACTTTGAGGCCAATGGCCACGGAACAGTGAGTACATACATATGCACACATCTTTAAATCCACTGAAAATCACCTGTAAGGCTTACCTGTCTCGATGTTTCCAAAAGTCAGAAGTAATGTGTCGTCCTGTGTTTGTTTGTGTTGGGATCAGGTATTGTTCAGTAAGGCGGCTGAAGAGAAAATCCAGCAGCTGGCCGAGGACCCCAACGTCAACGACCAGAGGAAGAAAGCAGCTCTCCTGCTGCGAAACACGATCAACGTCATCAACCAGGCACGCTCACGCAGACATCCATGTTGAACTGAGGTCATGCAGACACCGGAGCTCTGTTGTTAATGTCAGTATTTTCTTTTAAAGACTGTAGGAGATGCCATTTCTGACATGCTGCTGATTGAAGCCATACTAGCCATCAAAGGGATGACTATCCAGCAGTGGGACACCATCTATACCGACCTGCCAAATAGGCAACTTAAAGTCAAGGTGCTCATATTGTATAGTTATGTATTATATCCAGGATATAAATTGTGACTGATAGAAAGAAATACAATACCGTATTTTCCGCACTATAAGGTGCACTTAAAATCCTTTAAGTGGTACACGGCGCTCAAAAATCAGTCAAAAAATGTTTTAGTACGACTTTGGTAAGCTACGAAGCCGCACCGCTTGATGGATTGTCGAAGCATTACGGCTGCCGTAGTCAGGAGACTCGCGGAGTAATCTGGGTCCAAAACTCCGTCTGCTTCAGGTCCCAAAGTCAAACGAACACTGCGACATCACTGAGAGTTAAAAACTGTCTAAATTCTTTCATCTTTAATAAAATGATCAGCGTTGCTGCTTTACAAGGTGTAACAATTAAGTTTAACACCCAGGCATCCATGAAAACAGAATTTATTAAATTTAACGGAGTTAGAAGTTAGCAGGAAGTTAGCTCGCTAGTTTCCATCTAAACATGATATACCATGTTCTGACTGAGAGATTTCTGAAAAAATTTAAACGTACAGCTCTGCTATCACTTCCAACATAAATGAAGACCGAAAACTAAACAGCAGTGACTTTTGTAGGGTTACTGAAGTTGGACTAGCTGGTTGGCTAGTCCAACTTCAGTAGCCCTACAAAAATATAACGATGCGCCTTATAATCCGGTGCACCTTATGTATGAAAACAGACCCGTTCATCGACAGTGCGCCTTATAATCCGAAAAATACGCACTTTACATTTCATTTATTCCATAGTATGATACAGCAGTGCCGAACCAAACTAAGGAGGCTTTTATTTTGTTAGATAAACTTTTATCTACTGTAACCCTGCACATAGTAGAGTGTCTGTCTACTTCAAGCCTGATAGTGGCTCCTGAGGGTGATCTTTTTTTCTTTCTTTTTTTTTCTGTAGGTGGCAGACCGCAGGGTGATAGACACAACAGATGCAGAGAGGCGGACGGTGACCCCAGCAGGCCTGCAGGAGGCCATTGACAGTTTAGTGAAGAAGTACAGACAGGCTCGCTCCTTCGTGAGGCCCTCCGGCACCGAGGATGTGGTGAGAGTATACGCAGAGGCAGACACGCAGGTGAGAAATCTGTTTTCCAAGCTTTTTCTGTTATTGATTCTCATGCCAGTGTTACTGAGGTTAAAAAATATCTGGAAGGGATTGGTTTTGTGAATAATGCTCTGGCTCTCTGTGTTGTTTCAGGAGAGTGCTGACGCATTGGCACACGAAGTCAGCCTTGCAGTGTATCGCCTTGCTGGGGGAGTCGGGGATGAACCCAAACCATTACATTAGAAGCACAATCACACACGCACCATATTGATCAATCAGAATTACAGAATTGCTGATCTTTTTTTTTTCTTTTTTTTAAAAGTCAGGTGATATCAAATGATTTTATATTGTTTTTATTTTCTTTGTATTTCTGTCACTCTGATGATGGGGTATACATTAGGGGAATTAATAAAGGTTGGGGGAGTTGTGTGTGTATATAAAACTCAAACAGTCAAATAACTGGTTTTAATGCGGGTTGTTATTTCACTTGGTCCCAGATATTTGTGAACAGTTACTTTAAATAATTCCCTTAATTTTCATTAAATCATGAAAGTTTACATGATGGCTGTTGAATTGGCTTTGCTGCTATTATTTGAATTAAATAATGGAAAAAGAGGAGCGTGTTTTTTTGTTTTTTTTTAAAATTACAGTGAAGTAACACTGATAGAATTTTATGATTGAAATGAAAACCACAACTATTCTTGCTTGCTGTTTATTTTTCTTACTTTCAATGACATGCTCGTGTCACACAGGAGGGTTAAATAAGCAGAGGCTGATAGCGAGTTAGGACCAGGCAGAGCAGAGTGACGGCACACCAGATTTTACTCAAAAAGAATCGCAGAGCTGATGGTTTATTCTTCATCTGTATCATCGGCTGCTCCGGAAATGATGATGGTGCGCTCCTGTGTGTCACTCTCGTAAATGTCCTCATCTGTCTTAACTGTTCTGGGAAAAGGGAAGATCAGGCAGAATAATATGATTACTGTACTGTGTGGTCACTTGAGATCTGACTGAAAATGTTACAGGTTTTATGTGTCATGCATTCCGTGCCAAAGTCGCCCTCTACCTGATGAGGACCGTCTTCCTCTCGGACATCACTGTTGCCTGCTTTTCTAAGTTACCATCAGCTTGGGTGTCTGATGAGCCCGCTGCTATTCGGCCAGCACCTGCAGCTCTCTCAGTGCTGTTACCGCTTTTATCACTCAAAGATCCACCCAGCTTTGAAGGTGCTGAGAGAGCGCATTTGGTATCACTGGGAGGAAGTTGCAAGCCTCCAGTCAAGGAAAGGTTTTGGACCGTGGTGCCCAAGCGGCTGTCTTCACCCTCAATCAGTTTTCTAACACATAAACAGAAGGAAAGAAAGGAAAAAGGATGACAATTTGAACCAAAGTTTTACAGTTTTACATTCATCTCACCTGTTGCCTGATTTTCATTCCACTTCTTGTGTAATTTTGCATCCATTTTCTTCCTGTTTTCCTTTCTTAAGAGAGGCTTCTTGACAGCCACCCTTCCATTAAGGCCATTTCTGATGAGGCTTTATTTATCGGTAGCTGGATCAACTGAAGGGCCAGAGGCATCTCTTAGATCCTGTGTCAGGTCTTTGTTGAATATCTTTCCTATTTATTATGGACTTGACTATCAGATACTTTTCACCAGCGATAGATAATTTTTTTAGTCCTGCCACTTGTTAAGTTGTCTGTTGTGCATAGACACAACACTCTTGAGTCAAGTGAACTTTTTTTTATACTTGATTGATTAATAGGTCAGTGTTAAATGGTTTAACAATTAAGGACAGGTACAAGAACTGGACTGAAAATTAGTGGAAATGTCCAAAGAAAAACATTGTAAACTTTCAGAAAGCCTTGAGAAAATTAGAAGGGAAATCTGTTTCATTGGAAGCAAACTAAAGAAAAAAAGGAGTGTCTCAAGATTTTTGCATAATACTGTATATTTCCTACTTGACGCAAAAGCCACACACCCACATCTGTGTGTGCACATTAACGGGTTTAAGTGTTTTAAGTGCTAAGTGCTTAAAACCTATTGTAATGCTTGTTCACCTGTAGGTGGCAATCTCAATCTCCAGAGTCATCTTGACATTCAGGAGGTTCTGATATTCTCGCAGCAGCAGAGCAGTCTTTTCCTTGCTCACCTTCAGATGCGCTTTAATTCCCTCAATGTGCTCCTGTTGAAAAAACACCAGAGGTGTATGTTTTTGTTGTGATCAGACCAGAGGATGAAGAAAAAATATCTCTCTATAAGTCAGTCAGTTAGTTACCTCTAAGTCCTTCTCTTCATTCTTAAATTTCTCCGATCCGTCACGGATCTGGGCCTCCAAATAGTCATTCCTTGTCTTCAGTACCTCCAGTTCATGTTCTTTATCAAGGAGCTAATTGTGCACATGTACACTGAGTATTCCCTATCCAGAAAAGTTGCAGAACGAACCACAAGAAGAACAGAAAGTAACACTCACATTCTTCCTATAGGCAGCAATTTCCTCTCTCATACTTCGGACTCTTTGAATGTGTTCACTGGAGGTGTTATTAAGGTCCTGAAACTTGGTTCTATACCAGGTCTCCATTTCCTGGACAGCACAGAATGAGATGCAAAGAAATCTAGAGACAAATTCTCCAGAGTCAGGGCATACTTCAGCTTCATCAATGCCACTTACCTCCAGGTTTTTGGCAGCAATGCTGTCGTACTGAGACTGAATCTGTTTGAGGGCGGAGGAAAGGTCTGGGAGGCCAAACGTGAAGTCAGATTCAGAGGATGCTGAAGAGATCTGCAGCATCAGCTCCTCGATTTCCTTTCAGGAGACCAAAAACAAACACAGAAAAAAAAAGTTAAATGAGCTAGGAACATTTTCAGTGCTATTAAAGCAAGTTCACTCTACCACTCTGCCCCACAGATTAATCAGAACTTGTCTGTTTGACTTCCCCTGAGGTTTTCACACCATATAGATAACTACAGTATTTATGGTCTTACTCACTCTGTCCATCAACACGAGCTGTACTTGAGAATAACCAGCAACTTTACAGCCCATTAAACCACTGATGAGAAAATGAATGGCATCCCAACCACAAGGAGGCTATGTGTTACCTCTTTGTGAACTCTCTGCAGGAAGGAGAGTTGAACCTCCAGATTTTCCAGCTGCCTCTCCAGCGCAATCCGGCCTGAGGTTGCTTTGTCCACATTCTGAGAAGAACAGAAACAACAGGGATATAAAAGTAATTTATTTTCACAAGCAGCTACTAAATGGCTTTATTCAAAGTTACAAATGGACTTTTCATTGTGTCATACCGGACGTAGAGCCTCAATTTCATACTCTGTCTTCTTCCTGGTCTCCAGGGCTTCATTATATCTTGCCTTCAGCGTGTCCAACTGGTCCAACATTGCCTCCTTGGCTGCCAAAGACAGATCCTGTACAGGCCATAGATACATTTGTCAAACTCCTGTAGAATGAAAAAATAGTGCTATACCTCAGTGCTAGTGCTACCCAATGTGGGAAAACAGGACACAGTTGCAAACCATTCGACAATACACAAAAAAAAAAACAAGAACATTTAAAAGAACCGCACACACACAAATACAGTGAGGTCTTTATCCTTGAGTTAAAATGTGAACACTTGCACTGTTATGATCATTTACAACATTTAAAAGAAGCGTCTAAAAGTTTATTTGGAGTGCCCCATACTCCACATAAACCCCAGCTGAT
>VUQG01004592.1:3549-17327 GCA_015106755.1 Etia nguti
TGTCATACAGGTGTGTTTTAGGTGTGGCGCCTTCGCTCGTATGCACTATGTGTGCACGTGCCTTCAGACTCACCTTGTCGTTCCTCTCCGTCAGGAACTTCAATCGCTGAGCTCGCTTGTGCATGAAAACTCCGTCGAGGTGTCCCGTCTCCACGGACCGGATCTCAATGGCCTTCTCTCCCCAGCCCATGATCTGGTTGGAGTGGATGTAGGCTGCAGGGGGAGGAAAGGGTGCACACGCACACGCACACACACACACACACATACACACACACACACAGAAGGGGATTGGACAGGAGAAGACTCAGCACCAGTCTCACACCCAGGCCAGTCACACCTCGAGGCTTCCTCTGCCTCACTCCCGGGAGATTATTGCAGCAGTTTCTGGCGGATTTCAACGATCAGCGTTTCGGAGAGACACGTCACAGGCCTGCTGGCTGTCTGGCAAACCTCGTCGCTTTGATTTAAAGGACTTATCTGAGCTGCCACATTGCACCTGGCTGTCCGGCAGCAGCATCATTACAGCTTTTAAGGGCAAAGTCAGCCAATCAGAAAACTGTAAGAGCAGAACCCGGTTTAACCTACTTTCAGGATTAGGGAACACTGTGAAACGTGAGTCCGCAGGGTGGAGGCCAGTAAATGATGACAGCTCGCCCAGCTGCCAAACTGTGCACAGTCGTGGCCTTTTAAAATTTACATTCCTCTAAAATTATGGTGAAGTCTCAAGAAGGTTTAGAGGCAAATGTTTGTTTGTGATGTGCACTATGGCGGGAAAGTTCAGGATCACTTAGAAATCTCCTTATTTCTGCTGTGTGAGTGAGTTTTCTCTGCTTTATCCTGTTAATGCTGCCTATCTTGGACCAGGGTGCTCTCAGAAAGAATAAACCTTAATCTCAAGAGTTTCACTTCCTGGTTGAATAAGGGTTTAAAAAAAGATAAAGAGATAAATATTTAAGCCCCAGCTGTTTCAGTTTGAGGCAAGAGCAAAGCTTCTTTTCTAAATCATAAGACGAATTTTGATTTTATAGATTTTATTGTGTTATTTCATTTCTGATAAAAGTGAGAAATTGTAAAACATCATAATTATGAACCTATATATGTCTGTGAAGGTTCACAGTCATCCAGGTCATCGTAGTCTAAGGAGCTTGGAAAAAGTGTCTGGACTTCTTTAAGTTGCCTTAAGACATTTCACCTCTCATCTGAGAAGCTTCTTCAGTTCAGGAAATCACATGATAGGGTGGGGCTAGGTTTCACAATGAGCTGCAGTATAGTTCTTGATCGGGCTGATGAAGGTTACTTAAAAAATGTTGCTGGAGCTTTGACCTCTTTAGACCTTTGTTCTTTTTCATGCACCTTCACAGTGCAGTAAAGTTGTGCCAGAAAAGTCTGAGGATTTATATTAATGCACCACCAGAATACTGGAGGGAAAGTGCCTAAACTAGAAGCTCAAGAAAAGTGGCACTAATAGATTTTTTGATATCTTTTTTTATTAGAAGTTATTAAAACACGCCTTCGTGCCATGTTCAGGCCGGGTCCACCTGGTCATCCAGGGTCAGTGCAGCTTTGGTTTCTTGGTGCTTCTTTTTATTCTCATGTGGGAGAAAAAACACCCCCCAAAAAACAGGTCCCACAGACCGAGGATCGGGATCGATTGGGTGCTCATAAGCGCAGCGTTCGTGGAGAATTAAATAAGTCAACGCAGGCATTTACGTTTTTACGGGATGGGGGAGGGGTCGAAGCCGGGCTTGGCTGTGAGAAAATCTGGTCTGACAGTTAAATACACAAAAACATGTTAACAGGAGACGATGTTCACACGGAAAATGTGACACGCAAGCAACAGTGCTCCAGGACAGAGACACAGTCACACACGTGTTTTTATCATTCAGGGTTAAGCACAGAGAAATCTGTAAGAGTGAGGATGAGTGGAGACACACACCAGCTTTGACTGACTTGGATCATAAGATTCAAGATCCACCCCTCATGCTCGGCTGTGCTCTGCTGGACTCACGGTACTTCTAAATAATAGATGAATTTAGATGTGCTGCCCTTGCATTTATCTCATGCAGAGCTTTCATCTCGTTGCTTTGCTGCTGGATCTCACAAACGTTTTGTCTGGACCAAGTTACTTCAGAGCTCGAGCAATCAAGGATGAAAGGAAGAGTGGATGAGAAAGTCCCTTTTGAAGTGTTTCACGGTCAACAATGAGACACAACGAGTGGGCAGAAGTTAACACAGCAGACACACGACACAAACTAAATTCACAAAGAAGAACGAGCAGAAAGTAAAAGACTTGTGTGAGCTGGGAGTGAGGAACGGAGGCAAAGATCTGCCGTTATCAGCTCATGCAGCCGATGGATGCTCAACAATTAACGTTAAAGGGATACATCGAGGTTTTGGGATGTCATACATTTGGTCAACTTACCCTTCGTGTGATGAGAACACTGACACTAAACTCTCCATGATACTGACGTGTGTCCAGTTTGTTGGAATTCCCCAAGGTCAATGCTGGATGTGTGAGAATGTGACCACTGAATAACTTTGTCTACATTTAACTAAATATTTTACATTTAGTACTGATCAGCTGCTCGGGTTGCAAAGAGAAGTCAAAATGCAATGAAGTCTATGAGAAAATGGCCCTCATTCTCCCCTAATCCAAACACCAAATCTCAATCCTGGTTTCATGTCTTGCTGAATAAATCCTGGTGTTCATTTAGTAAATTTTGGACCTAATAAGCAGCTAGAAGAAGATAATCGAGGTATGCTTCAGGGTGGGCACACATAGTGTTAACCAAACCATATGCAGATACAAAGAGTGTAATACAAAGAGCTTAATTATGATTATTTCTGGTAAAGGTTTAATGATGTTCATTAATAAAGTAACAGTTAGATATAAAGTAATTCCCTCTGTGCCAGCACGGTTACTTTTTCTAAATCTTGGTTGATTTTAAAATAAACTGACTTAAATTTTCCTAAATGGCAAAAACAGCATAAGAATAGATCTTGACATGAGGTAACGGAGGCGATAGAGAGAGTTTAGTTCTCATCAGCTTACCGCTTTAAGTTGATCAACTCCCCAAAACCTGCTGTATCCCTTTAAGCAGGTAATGAAACAGGTGAGTGAGACGACAGTCTGGGCTTCTTGTTTAAAGGTGAAAGCAAAAGGCAAGAAAAGGCAGGCGTGTTGCTTTGAGCGGAGAAGGGGTGTGGTAGATAGTGAGGGTGAAAGATGATCTGCTGAGACCACTTATAAGAGGTCAGAGGTCAGTGGGGTCAGGGAAAAGCGAGCTGATTGGTTGACGTACCGACGGAGGTGGGCATCTCGCCCCACTGCAGCACCACGTCTTTGGTGATGCGTCCATAGGTGTTGACGTAGACGCCCTCGTCCTCGTAGCACAGCAGCATCTCCATGCCGTCCGTCTTGGGCAGAACCACGATGGCGTGTGGGGTCACCTGACCCTGAATCTGCCGGGGCGATAGACGGGAGGGGGGGTGTTGAATGGGGTGGGGGCAGGGGTGTTAGGAGCTACTGGACCCCTCTAACATCCCCCCTTCCCCACCCTTAGAGAGAAGAAACTGCTGCAACAATAAAGCCTCCCGCTCCTCAGCCACGCAATTGCCATGGAAACAGACACGAGCACAGCGTGATTCATGACTGCCAAAAGCAATGAGAGGCGGTTGCTGTGGTTACCGTCTCCTTCGTCCGTCCATCTCTGACTGTAACCAAACCGGGGTTAAAGGAGGACACCGATTCACCCTCTGCCTCGCTTTTATTCATCCTCTGGATTCAAACACCAGTTCATCCATTAATAAACTCGCTCATTCACTCATTCTTCATTCATCTGCTAATTCACTCACTCGCTGCAACATTTCCCTTCTCATCTGTGACTTACAGCCTCTCCTCTTCATACATTCTTTGTTCTCTTCATGACTTTTTTCTGGGACTGTCGTCCATTCACCATTTCATTTGTTGTGCTATTAGCTCATTCATCCTCTCACATTTCCTCACACATTCCCTCCTTAAATCACACAGTCTGGCTCATTTTAAACATGCAGTCAAACAAAGTTACATTTAAATTACAGCACATTCATTCATTCACTTTAATTTACTGTAACCTTAGCTATGATTTGTCTATCCTTAGCCTAACTGGAACCATTTGAATGAATTATAAGGGACATGTCCCCGGGCCCCCACAGTGCCACTCACCACTTTCAACAAAAACAAAAGCCAAACCTAACCTTAATCTAACCTAAAATAAACTTTTAAAACTTTTTGGGGTAAAGTCAGAAAACTTTTATAAAATTTTTTATGGAATTGCCAATTCAATTCCCTGTAACCACTGAGTAGCAATACTCTATAGTAGGAGTACTGCTTTAGTGGTGGGAAAGCGTTACACCAGGGGTGGGGGAACTCCAGGCCTGAAGGGCCGGTGTCCTGCAGGTTTTTAGATGTGTCCTTGATCCAACACAGCTGATTTAAATGGCTGAATTACCTCATTAACATGTCTTGAAGTTCTCCAGAGGCCTGCTAATGAACTAACCATTTGATTTAGGTGTGTTAACCCAGGGTTAGATCTAAAACCTGCAGGAGGCAGGTGCCCTTGAGGCCTGGAGTTCCCCACCCCTGCTTTACAAAGTGATTTACATTGTAAAGAATTGTCCCTGAAGACAAGGAGCACCCTCAGTGTATTAATACCAGCACACACACAAACACACACACACTGCCTCAGACTAAACCTAACCCAAGCCTAACCTTACCCTGAGCTAAAACCAAGTCTTTACTTTAGAATTTACTGATTTACCTTTTAGAGACCTGTCCTAGTAAACAAGGCGGATCCCCACATTGCATTAATACAAGCACACACACACACACACACACACACACACACACACACTTACATGTGAGGGGATGTAGATGTCGTAGGGGTTTCCAGAATCCACATCAATTACATGGAAGCCAACACTAGAGCCATAGATGACCTTTAGTCTCTGCCCTTCCTCTACAGTCAGGTCCACCAGCTGGGGGCGATGCTGCAGGTCAGTGAAAGACTGGCAGACAGAGAAAAAAAGAAGATTGACTGAGGTTCAGTCACACATTTACAGTATTAAAACAGCTGGATATAACTTTGTGAATCAGGCGTGTGCTTTTTCCTCCCTAGTTGCAGAGGACAAATAAAATAAATTAATATCACAAGTCTTAACTTGATTACCTTGAAAGCCATAAACTTGTGGTAAGGTTTAGGTGCCCAGGCATAGATCTCAACTGAGTTCTTCAGAGCAATCACCAAGAATTTAATCCTCTCGTACTTCACTGCAGAAATGAAGAAACATTTTAATGTTGATTTAAAAAGAAATCTCAGAATTTTTGGCTAAAAAGGATTTAAATTCAACATAAGATATAATAGATATCCATTTTTAGTTTGTTAGTGAACAGGTTCATGTCCTCACGTCTCCCAAAAATGATCCTAACGTACCAACTTTGTAATGCACACAGCCCTCCAGGTCCCCGACTGTAATCCACCCCTGTTTCTTCTCCACTTCAGGGTCATTGTGTAATATCCTGTTCCTCAGCCAGGACAGGTAGTAAACCCGCAGCTTGTTCTTCTTCCCTAGTTTGAGAGGAAAATTCAGTAAATTCCTATACCGAATGATTTCCTAAAAATAATTACATAATTATCTGATCATAAATTATATGGTGTCTGCGTCTTTGTCAGTTTAACCCATCAACTGTTGATCTGTGATGCGGCATTCGGTGAAATCAGCTGCTGTAGTAAGAAGTGTGCCAACCTGAGATGGTGACCAGGACGTTGAGTCCCTCCAGGACGTCCATCTGTTGGAAGCGCCTTCGGTTGATCAGGTTGTAAACTTTGCCTTGACCACTTCGATCCAGCAGCATCAGGCCGTTCTCCGTCCCCACCAGCAGGTTCACTCCTGCCCAAAAACACACACACACGCTTCCTTTTTACCGCCTCTGTATCTGCACGGGATTCAAATTATCACGAGGCTGTTGTTGACGTGACAGTTTTACCCCAGAGAGCCGCACAGAGGATCTCCGAGTTGAAGCGTTTCTTGTATTTACGGATCTCAGGCGTGTCGCTGTGCGGCCTGATGTTAGTGGGGTTGACGTTGACCACGGAGATCTTGCGGGCCTCGTTGAGCCTCGCCTGCTCCTGCTCCTGCTTTAGCAACTCATCAGCAAACAGCGCTGCAGCACAAAGTACAACAAAATACATCATCGTCTTATCTGGAGCTGCCCCCATCCCTGAGATATAAATATATTATATTGGATTTTATTATTTTAACAATTATAAATTAGCCTACATATATATATGTATATATATGTGTGTAAATACTGGCAATCAATAACAACAGATACCAACATGATTAAGTCAGACTGTTGGGATGTGGGTTGCAAAGCAGCTTGCAGATGCATAGCTACTATAGGGGGGGCTAAGAAACTTTAACTTGAGATTTTCAATTTAGAAGCATCAGCTGCACTAACACTATACTTGACTTTTAAGAGGGTAAAAACTGTTTGCTGCGAGGCTGCATTTACTGTAAACCACCTGCACATGTCACTGAGGCTTTAAATTCATAATTCAGTACATACACTGGTGTACGTCAGAGCTGCGTGAGGCCTCCCTAAGAACAGAAACCTACCTGAGGCTGAGGTTTTATCATCTTCGTCGGTCGGGGAGGTCCCGTACACCCTCGGATCAACAAATGGCGTGAAGGAGGCCTTGGAGCCTCCGCTGCCTCCCATCCCAAACTGCAGGCCAGAGAAACACAGACTTTACAGTCCAACACGTGTTTGTTAAACATTTACCATGTACATGTAAAAACTGGGATCAAAATATAGGAAACACAAACATCTGTTTTTCTATGAAGTGTCACAAAATATGAATCGGTCCTCATCAGTGTTTCCTTTATTTTGTCAGAGACCTGTATCAGGTGTTCAGAAACAGGGAAGGGGTTACTTCCTGGATCAGAGGCTGGAAAACTAAGCGAGGGAGGAACAAACAAAGAAGGATCAAACGAGTAGAGCAAGGTAGGTTGAATCAAACAGGACAGGGCAGGAAATTAAAGGTGCCACTTGTATCTGTTCACGTATAAAACTTTTGGGGCATCTTACCGTGTTAGATTAGCCATTGAGTTCTCTGTTCTTTGAAATCAATTCAGTTTCATTCCTATAGCTCCAATTCACAACAACAGTTACCTTAAGGCAAAGACCCTTTAGTACGGCGTCACTGGCAAAGGATCGAAGCCAAGGATCACTGAGATCCGACGCTAATCGGAAGTATAAGGAGACAAAACTGAGTGGCCTAAATATATGAGCAGTGTTGAAATCGTTCCAGATGTGCACAAGATGATGATCTTGTACAAGTGCTCGGTTTTGTGGCCAATCCTCTGAAACTACATATGGCACCTTTTATTAGTTTAGTCCAAAAGCTTCAATAATCTCAGCCTTAAATGTGGCTGCTGGTAATTTCCCACCCTGATAAAGCAGCAGACAGCTGGTTGGTGATGGGGAGTTTGGGCGGGTGTCGGGGCAAGCAGGGTTGAGGTTTGTCAGGATACGGGGAGGTTTAGGGTGGAGAAGATTTCAGGGCCGATATCTGGCTCCACCTACTTGGACCCCAGAGGCATCCCCTGGGGAGACCAGGGGGGAGGTGCTTTGCTGCACCAAATCAGGGAGATTGGCGCTGCCAGAGAACAGTTTGCCGGGGAAACCGTTGCTGGCGGTTGAGCTCCGCCTCCGTTCCCTGTGTTTCTGGAAAAAGAGAGAGAGGGGCGGGCTACTGTGCAGCGAGGCTGTTTGACAGGTCAGGTGATGGAGGGAGGCTGGACCCATGCAGGTGTGTTTGTTTCAGTGTTATTTTTAAACTGGGGAGGGTGGGCACAGAGAAAATACCCTCCTCACAGGTGTTATCAGGTCTGTGTTTCACAGAGAATCGACCACACTCGACATTTAACACATACGTACACTGTGATGAGTCTCTTAGATTGTTTTCTCCACAACCTTCAGCAGAGTTGAAAGAATTTTTGAATAATAAACAGATGGATGTGTAATAGATCTGTTAATCAGTCAGTTATTTACCTCTAAATTATGCTTTCAGGTGCTAATCCAGCTCACTGGGGTGAGCAGGCGACCACAAGCCTAGTGCAGAGGCACAGGTTCAGCTTCGCTTTGGGCCATTTGCTGTCCGCTGCCGTCCCCTTAGACTCTCCTACCTTTCCTGTCTACATGCAAACTGTCCTTTCACAATAAAAGCCCCAAAGCATATACAAAACAAACTGTTTAAATCAGTTACTTTGTAAAGTTGATTTTGAATCATATCTGAGATTTGAGGGCAAACTGTGTAAATAGACCACAATCACTTCCCTCTACTCACTCAGTAAAAAAACAACAAAACTGGTGCAGAGATGATGTTTCTGTGCAGTCAGTGCAGCTTCAGTCAAAGGTCAAAGGTTAAAATGGAGACTCTGAGACTCACCTCACGCATCACCAGGGTGCTGTCCTGGGAGCTGTTTGCATACGTTTCCTCGTTGGTGTCGTTGTGCTCTCCCGTCGTGCCGAAGGACTCGTTAGTGCTCTGACTCGCAGCGGGCCTGAAAAACAGATTTTTATCATCTTTTAATAACTTAAATGTTTTTTTTAAACAGATGCATCTGACTTTAAAATAAGAGCTTAACAATTTGAACAGATCCTTCTCCTGGGTTATATATGTGATAACGGCGTGTAGAGAAACATTTGTCTGAATTCTACATAAAAACTGCATTTATAAAAGTATATCATGATCATGTTATCTGCTCATCCAGCTGTCATTTAGTGAGAGGCAGACACACCCTGGGCAGGCTGTCAGTCTTTCATACCATAGCATAATATCAAAGGGAACTAAGAAGTACAAAAAACCCACTCAGTACTGGATAAATAGTGTATATATCATCAGAGGGGTTTGAAGCCTCCTCTTAACACCCTTAACTGGTGTTTCACAGTGAAACATAGAAAAGGAAGGTTTGCCAGATGACCGATGAGTGTAACACAGAGCTGCAGACTTTGACAACGCTGAGCTTCGAAACAATGGAAAAACACAAAAGTCGCCTCTTAACTGCAAAACAAGTATTGGCCAAATGTTTGTACAAACAAACCGTCCTCTGAGCTGCACTAATAGCGCTGTGCATCATTAGCCAATGTGCATCCTCCTGTGTAACCCTCAAAATGACCAAAATTTACAAAATGGTTTATTCAATATGACCTGAAATGGGTGACTGAGCCCATAAACACACCTGTAAAGTGGTGTTGTTCTTTTTTTGCAATCAGGAGAGTCGCCCCCTGGTGGCCATTCTTAGAAAGAATATAAATTTAACGCACTTGCTGTTGGGTTTCTGTCATTTCCTGTTTTATTTTGTAAATTCTTAGTCCGCTCACACTGCTGTTAGTGTTCCCTCGTTTGTGATTATATGCCTCGCCCTAATTGGCATCATCTGTGTTGTGTTTCACACCTGTTTCCTATTAGCCAATCACCACCTGCCTCCACTAACCATTTGCTAGACAGATGTTTTAAGCGTACCTTTTTTTCCCGCGTGTTTGAATTCTTTATGGACTTAGCCTTTTGTCTGCGCCTTATTTTTTCACACACTGTCGGATTCCCTTTGACCTCACCCAAAGATTAAGCCTTTGTGTTTCCTGCAGTTGGATCCTCTGCCCCTTGAGCTACATCCATCCTTTACAAAATCCATTTTATTAAAAAATGATTAAGCAACATTTCTTAAGGGGGTATTTTTCAGTCTCCATGCTCAGACCTAAACGTTAGCTGGTATGGTCTATGGTCGTGCTCTTTGGTTTGGATGCAAAGCTATTCCTGAATTTATCACCATAACTCACATGATACGTGGGATATCACTGACGGCCACGGATCCATCGTTAGCCCCGCCCTCTCCCTCCTCATCCTCGCTGCTGTGGGACTCCTCGCTGGACGACGAGTAGTCGGTCACTTTGACCGGCGGGCGGCTGGTTTCCTCGCCCTGCCGCAGCTCTCTCAGCTCTTTGGCCAGAGCCGTCAGATCCTGCAGGAAGACAAACTCAAAAGTCACTCAACACTTATTTTATTTATTAATTTTCTTCATTTTGTAAGTCAGTAGTCTGCAAGCCCAAAATAATCATGCAATAACCACAGGTCTGGCTGCTGTGGCAACCCTTGTGAATAAGAGGGGAGCCAAAAGTATCTTAAACACAAGTGTGACCATTTTATAACACGTCTATTTTTGTCTTTAATATGCAGAGTTTATCTTCTTAGATATATCCGGCGTGTGGCTTCTTGGATAGTTTAAATATCATCATAACTGAAAGGTATTCTGTCCATCTATGAAAGCCTTTTGTAGCTTAAATATCACATCTGAAAAGCTCTGCTAAGATGTTCCAACACCACAAAAGCCCAACTCTCAGGTGTGAAGACAGATTTGCATTTCATTAAATTTTAGATTAATATCACACTGAAAATAAAGTGTTTAATTAGCCGAGTAAGAGCGTTGATGATGGAAAAGTAATTTGGCAGCAAAAGCAATTTCAATTTTAAACGATATTTCAGAGTTCACCCGATCGACACCAGAGACCAGACGAATTACAAAAGTTGTTGGAGAGAAAGATTCACAACAAATTCCAGGCAGGAAACATTTTTACAATTAAAAAAATATCACAGTAATATAAATATACAGCAAATCAAGTGGATGAAACAAAGCTGAAATATTTCTGACCTGAGGCGATCGATGTTTCCTTAAATCAATCATTTAAGGAAAATTAATTTTTACACAAAAATCTGTTAGTCTGTGCTGCAAAGACATTTGGTAACATAAAGGTTTGCATTAGACACAATAAAAAAATACTGCATGTCTGATATTCCTTCATTTTTACAATCCTGGAATGCTTCAGTGACTTTCGCAGCTCTCCTGCCTCTTTGCAGCGCTGCAGCGGCTCAGAAGCAAAGAGCAGGAAGCAAATGTGTTTTTGTGCCACCATGCAAGCCGTTAGCGAGTCCGTGGAGAGGAGGGCAGCGAGCAGGAGGACGGTGAAGTGAGAGAAGGAGGATGCACCATGCCTCGAAGTGGGAGGTCAAAGTTCAGCAGACTTTAAATTGAGCCTCTGTGATATTTTACAGTGAGCAGCCAGGTACATGCACCCTGATGCCTCATCAGCTTGTGTGCACTGCCTCTGCTGCAAACACGTCACAGCGGGTTCACCAATTTAAACAAGTTAGAAATGTTTGGCGATGGTTTGAAAAGCAGCGGATATCCTCTCTTTACAGCTGAGATGCTCTCTTTGCAACATTTTCCTGTTGTGAAGTTTCTCTCTGGCTCAAATGAATAACCAAAAGCAACAAATCAGCTGAAGCTTCTACTGTAAGACCTCCTTAATGCATTAAACCTTCACACAAGAACTCTGTGCAGCACTGTTGTTTCACTGTGCGTGAGCCTCACAAACCATGTATGGAGTGTAAATGAGGAAAATATACTATTAGAAATTTAAAACACCCCATAAAAATACATACAAATAATAAGACTCATAAATATACAGATAATATATTTATTATCTGTATATTAAACATATATTAAATAATGAAAATAAATATTATAAAACAACATGAATATAAAATATTTTTACAAAGTAAGATGATTATAAAAATCCATATTGTACTACAAAATGGGAAAATTGCTGAAAAAAATGAGTAATCATATAAATACAGCAAACAAAAACTACAATTAATCTAAAAATCTAAAGAAATTTTACATAAAAAAAATGAAGGACTATAACATATAAATAGCATTATAAAAAATACTATAATATAAAATATAAATAAAATATTAAAATGAAGAAAATGTAAAAACAGACAACACAAACTAAAATATCAGATATTATCAATATAAATATAATAAATATATGATGTCTTTAACTAATATTAGAAAGATAAATATAAACATTTCATTTAAATTACTAGGAACGCAATTCAAATGATTAAAAGACCAAAAGTATTTTACTCTGCACTCTGTCAGTAAATTAGAAGAATGATTTGAGTTGTGATTATTTGAACTGTGAATCATCCTCATATCCTGAGCCTGCGAACGAATCAGGAGCCAGAGATTCAGAGACTCAGCAAAACAACTACATGCAAATATCTTCAGTTCACAGCAGGAAAACGTGCACGTGAGCAGTTGGCAGGAAGTGGACCGAGTGAGGGGCGGCTTTGGTGGGGCATGGGGGGAAGGGTGTCTTACCAACTCCTCCTGGAGAGAAATGATAAAAAGGAAGAAAAGAGAGGGGGGGCGGGGGGGCGAGTGTGACTGTGGAAATGACACATGAGAGCAGAGATGATAACGGGAAGCATGTTTGTCATACAACAGTGAGACGAGAGGAAGACGTGAGTGCTACAGTAACTGATCACCCATCGAATTCTACTTCCTGTGTGACACGACAGGAAAACACGAGAAAAGATGATGCAACAGAGCCGAGTGGGTTTTCCTCCAAATATTATTCATACTAATAACTTATTAAATCCAGACCCAAGTGTCTTTGGTAGGAAACAGAAGGAAATGTGTTCAGACACGTTTTCCAAAATAAGAACATTTTGGAAAATAAGGATTTTTATTGCAAAACAGGAACTTGGTTTGAAATCTGGATTTTTTAAAAGATTTTATATTTTGAAACTGATTGAGAATAATTTCAGAAAGAGAAGTTTAGAAATATTTGTAGAACTTGAATGATTTTGATAAAGCTTTAAACTTTTTTTGAAAGAGCAGAGACGCGTTCTTCTTTTAAAGTTTCGGGAAGTGAAGGAATTTTGGAAAAGAAGATATTTCTTGAGAACTTTGAGAACTTTCTTTGAAAACTAAGACCTTAAATACAAATACAAGTTATTTGGTATGAAAACCTTATAATGAATTTAAAAAATCAGCATGAATCGATGATACATACGTGAGAACAAGTGGAAAGTTGGTGAAAAGTTTATTCTAAGAAACCTCAAAGTGTTCAGAGACAGATTTTCAAACTGGGTTTTTTATTCATTCAAAGTGAAAAAATTCACTGCAAGCAGCCAAAAATCAAAGACTTTGCTGGAGGGCTTCTCAGCGAGGAGCATTTATGGCTTATCAACTTTTCCAGCTCTCATTATTATCTGGGCCAAAGCCTGTGTTAATGTGAGTGAAAAAGAAAAACACAAGCCGAGCATGATTTTATTCTGAAAGAATCGCACATACAGGCTAATATCAGGAGTTTAATTCAGAACGTATGTGAGGATGGCTGTGCGGTGAGATGATGACAGAGAGGGTGATGTGTGAGAAAGAGCGATGAAGGAGGAGAAACGTCACTAACCTCGTCTACAGCTTTCTTATAGCTCTGACGGACAATGGAGGAGGGATGGAGGACAGGAAGAGGTTAGTTCAGAGAGAAGAGTCAGTCAGGCTTTCACCGCATGTTTATTTAATGAGTATTTTTAATCTTACGGGGTTTGTGGCACTGACACACACAGACGGAGAGCTGCAGGAGTGTGTGTGTGTGTGTTTGTGTGGGTGTGTGTGTTATACACAGTGTGTACTCACTGCAGGCCTGCTGGGTCGGGTTATCTCTCTGCTGTCGTCTTTGGCGTCGGGGCCTTCAGTCTTAGAGGCTGAATTACCTAAAACCCAAACACAGGAGGATGTTTTTCATAAAACAGCAGAGCTTGCAAAGTTTGTTTTTTTTTTTTTTTTTGTGGTGGGGGGGGGGGGGGGGGGGGGGGGGGCCTTTTTTG
>VUQG01004592.1:19393-47351 GCA_015106755.1 Etia nguti
GGGGTCAGAGTTCTGCCGGGGCATGGGAGGCCGGGAGGGGGAGGGCAACGCCGAGGAGGAGGACACGCCGTGAGGGTCGTACAGGGACTGGGAGCCTGACAAGCCATGACTCTTCACCTGCACCAGGTGGGCCATCTGAACACACACACACGCAGGCAGGAAACAGGCAAAGTGGAGGGGAAAGAGCAGGATCAGGACAGAGTGATCAGGAGGCAAGTCAAGAGGAAACAATGCAGGAGGAGTGATGCAGAGGGAGGAATGATGAGGTCACGGAGGAGGGGAAACACTCCTCTCGGTGCACTATGTGTGTGAGTGTGAGTGGGTGTGTGTGAGTGCGTGTGGGTGTGTGTGAGTGTTTGATTCTTCAGTTCGGTCACTCTGTCCGTTTGACATGAAAATATTTCCTCTAGCAACCCAGCAAACAAACAGCGCCTCCTGCTGGTGAAGCGGAGCAGAGTTACGCCCAAACCAAGGACTTTGTCCATGTTTCATGATGTCATACAAACAGGTGCATAAAACCTACAAGATGGATTCCACAGCTCCAATCAGAGTTTTACTGGAGCTGTTCCCCACAGACCGGCTTTAGTTGAGCTCTTGGGCCACGACTGAAGGATGCCAAGGAAGACAATTTAAACATGAAAAGTCTGGCATGTTTACATCTTGCATAGTTCCATTACCATCCACTGTCCCCATAACATAAGCAGACCCCACCCAGTTTGAGGGGATGACATCTATAAACTGCTGCAAACTCCTCAGACAACCCGAGACCCAGAACCAAACTGCTACTGTCACTGATAAGTAACCCTGCCAAGTGTGCACTTAAGTCCATGAGACTAAGACAGTGACTGGATTTCTGTCATTTTGCATCTGTACTCCACCACAGTGGATTTGAAATCAAACAGTGATTCTAGTGTAGGCTTTCAGATTTCACGACGCTTTTATTATTACAACATTTCATGCACCAGTTTTCTTCACTGTATTTATTTCTGATCAAACACTCTCATTCCTCTGGGCCCCTTGTTTTGCTCTTGATACCTGCTGCCAGCTGGAGGGTCACTCCAACCAGAACCCCAGAGGGTGGAGAGCCACTACGCTGAGCTCACTTGTGCTGCAGATCAGAAAAGACTACTGATGGTGCAGCTGGACCTCCACCACAGGATGAGAGACTCGCTGTAGAGATGGCTGGTGATATTGCCCAGATACATAACTTTCAACTCAGATAACTCACAAAGGAGAAACTTGCAATAATTGCTAATCCTGATCCTCCTCCCGTCCTTCATCTATAGAATCAAAAGCCTGTCACAAAGCTTTGCACAGTTTCTACCACAATGCTGCGTCACCGCCTGCCGACACCGCTCCATCACACCCGACAATCTCCTTATTAATCTTTCTCTCACTCTAGCTCCTCTCAGACACTTTCCCACAATCCCATTCACATAAGCCTCTCCTGCACTAATGAGGCCACTCTGCTGATGTTCAAAAGAGCTCAGAGTTTCATTTCAGCTGCTTCGCCTTTGATGAAATCAAAAAGCACGTCTGTCCGTGACGATCAGACGCATCGACGACACGGGACGACTTCGCTGGCTCCAACACACGCCGATCTTTAAATTCATCACGTTAAAATGCACTCATGGGCATCTGTGGCGGTTTCGCAGAAGCGCTTTGGGTCCAGGAGGTGCACAGGCTTCATTCTCTGCAAATATTTTATTTACAAATTTCTTTGTGACAAATAACTGAATAATATTATTCAGTGAGGGAAGCAGCAACTAAGGTTTCAAAAATAAGAGTGAGGGGCCTGAACACTGGTAAGCTGTTCACTAAAGGAGTTCTTCTCACTGATCGATTAAAAAATAAAAAATAAAAAGCTAAAATGAGTTAAACTAAACTAAACTGACATCCTGTGGACAGGATACTGAAGCTAACAGAGAGGTGAACCTCCAGTACAGGTTGACCCTTGATTTCAGAGCGTCTTACAGTGAATACCTCATAATCACAACATCCACAGTCCTGAATGTAATTTTCTCTTCCTGTTTCAGAGAAGGGCCAGTTGGTGAGTCACAGAGAACCAGGTGAGAAATATAATTTTTGGGGGGAAATAAACAAAGAAGAGCTGGATGATATTTTCGTGCTGACCTTTACTTGAGTGAAATCCACCGCTCTGAACCGTACCAACTTAGACAAATACACAAACACCTAGGTCACACACCTGTGGCTCCATGGAGCGGTGCATGGGCGGAGTCCGGGCCTGCTGGATGCCCCCGCTGCTGAAGGACTCGGAGCGTGGCGGCAGGGTTGGGTCTGAGATCCGGTTGGAGACTTTATGCTGCAATTCAGGAGAAGACGGTCCAGTCAGCTTGTGATGTTCCTCCACACACACACACACACACACACACCACAGTCACCCGGCACACACGCACACACACGTGTCCATCAGGCAGAGCATCCATGATGAACGTGTCCTCTAAGGTGTGTGTCTGTTCACATGTGGGGGTGTTTTGGTTTTAAAGCTGATTTGACTGATTTCTTCTTCTAGGAGTTTACAGAAGTTTTCCTGTAGCTCGTTTTCAAGTCTGAGACATTTTGTTCCAGTTTTGTACCTCAGGTAGAAACGAATAATTGTTTTGGGAGGTTAAACTGTGATTCTGCTGAAGTCAGAGGAAAACAGCTCATTCTGTGCAGAGCTAAATGGATTAGTTTAAAAATGACATCTATTTACTGCGTGCTGCTTTTAATGCTCGAAAGATGCAGAAAATGAAGTTGGCTTCACCACACCTTCAGGATTTTTGCACCATTTTAAAAATAAAACACAATCTCTTTCTCGGAGCTCTATAGATAAAAAGTAACAACAGAACCAGCCATGCACATTAGACGCTTGTGTTTATTGCACATGACAGTTAAATCTCTTTGGTGCTGTGTTATTAGCCTACTAAAGAAGCAGATTTATTGTTTAGAGCTCAATACTGTTTATTGTTTGTGTGCATTTCTGCTACATCAATGTCATTATTTTGAATGTCACTAGCAGCAGATACAGTCTGTTGCAGAATAACAGGAAATCTGGCTCCAAGAGATAATTCACTTCTTAAAAGCAACATTTAGATGAACCGGACATACGGGGATTAATGAAGCGTTTGATACATATGAAATAAAAGCAGGCGTCAGGAAGGAAACGGCTGTTCTTGTATTTCACATGTGGCTAAACCAACATCTCCTTCCTTTTATTCTGGAGGTCTGATCTTAAACCAGCGGCAGTGTCGTTATTTCTCCCATTGATTTGATTTATTTGAGCTTCTGGGAAAAAATACCTGTTGAAATGTTTGTGTAAATGTTTTAAAAATTAAATTATTACTTGGAGCTAAAGGGTGTAGATGGAAAATTGACTCTAGAAAATCAGTATATTAGCCTTTACTGTATTTATTACACATTAAGTATGTTTACTTTTAATTTCTTTGGTATATTTACATAATTAGATACAAATCTTGCATGAATTTTACCTGAAATTTGGTATTTTTACAGTGCAGTAAAGTGAAGTCTGTCTGAGGGCCTTTTCCACATCTCTCCCTCAGTAGTTAAATAAGGAGGGAGCTCACATCTGATATCTTTTCCTCAGTTTTGTATTCAGCTGCTGCTTATCGTCGGTGATGATTTTAGCTTGTTAGTCCAAAGAAGAAGAAAAAAAGCTCCTGGTGTTATTTTTTTAAGTTTTTTGTCTTCAGGTCAGATAAAAGTGACTTTTTAAAAAAAAGTTGTTTTCTGTGTGAATTCAGCTGCTGCTTCTCATTAAATTCTAAAACCAGTTAAATACTGTGTAAAACACTGCGTTCACTTTAAGTCTGCTCTTTGTTCCCGGCTCTCCTCTACTGTCAGCTTAACATAGTTTTACGTCTGATGGTTTTGAGCTGGCTGCACACGTCACCTGCGGCCCCAGATGAGGTGTACCTCGACAGGGTTCGTTCTCTTTAAACGGTGGTCATCTGTTTTTAGAGTGGAACATTGTGATGGAAACATTTCCTCTTCTGAAGCTCGAAGGGAAATCCTGGGAGGCCGAGATGAGGGTAGACCTATCTGCACAGAGTGTGCTTTCCATGTTCAGCGTCCGCAGGGAGAAACACCGATATAGCTACAGCTGTCCTACATCTGTCCACCAGCTGCCACCAGGGGGCAGGCCTGGAGATCTGCCCTAAATGTGTGTCTATCATGCGCTTTAAAGTGGCCCTAATTTATGGTTTGGACAAAAGCAGCAGAGTTCACACATGAAACACTGATTTTATGAGCTCATACCTTCTGTGTAAAGGTGTAAAAGGCAAATAAAACCAACGTTACAGAACAAATAAGGACTTCAACAACCTGGAATTTAACATGAAGTTAATACGAAGCCTAGAAGAGGAAATCTGATTAAGTTAGTACACGTTAGAGATAAAATCACACCACAACATGAAATAAAAGAGCAGCTCTCAGTCTGGGTGGCTTTTAACGCTTACCCGTTTTTATCCCCTTTATTGCTCTAAATCATCAGATAAACTGACATGACCTGTAAATATTATATAACAGCATGCACAGCATAAGTTTGAGAAGCACCAGAGTGAGAGCTGCTCTGGTTAGAGATCACCCTGCAGCACCAGCACAGTCAGTAGCCTGTAAAATGGAAACCGGTGGTTAAAGTTGAGAGTTAGAAAGAAAAGTAAGAGGGCAGGTGTTACAGCGACCAAGTGTTTTTCAATTTAAATCCCAAAACAACAAAATATGTCATGTCAGTGATGTTGTTTGTGGAATCCAAATTTTAACTTGTATGAAAAACATTTAAAGGGTCTCTTCTGGAGTCACTGACCACCATGTAGTAGGAGCACCCTGGAGCAGCTCTCTAATG
The DNA here is from genome assembly GCA_015106755.1 of Etia nguti. NCBI lineage: Eukaryota > Metazoa > Chordata > Actinopteri > Cichliformes > Cichlidae > Etia > Etia nguti. The sequence goes on from VUQG01004592.1 coordinate 24,258, forward strand.
TGGCAAATATGGGTTTTACTTGTGTTTCAGTGACATACATTTCTTCAGTATTCCAGATTACTAACAGGAATAGAAGGAAAAAGGAGATGTGCAGGTTCAAATTTTAGGATAAATACACTTTTTAAAAAGAAATATACACCAGTAAAACTCTAGGCTCATCTGATATCAACAAATGTCCTTGTTTTGCAGCAGAACTGCTTCCGTTATAACGTCTTCTCTATATGTAGTTGTTAGAGAGCGATTTAATACTCTCTGCACAAAGAGTTGGAGTTAATCCCAGTTTGTGCTGAACGTAAGAATGTTACAGTGTAGTAAATGCCATCATAGATATGCCATAGAAAAACTGCAGGCACACAGGTAAGCTGCAGGTATGCTTTAGATACGCTGTAAATAAAGTGTACTGTGAGTGCGCCATAGCAACAACATGGATGTATAGAAGCTACTCTGTAGGTTCGCTGTAGGCGTGCCATACATTTTGGCTAGGTTACCACGGTTATTCCTTCGTCTACACCTAGGTATGCTGTAGATATGCCATAGGAATACATCAGTATGCTATATGTAACATCATTGCATGCCCTGTAAATGAATGTGACTGTAAACAGCATGGTCTCTGTGGAAACTCAACATTTTGAGCTAAAGTGGTTGAAAGTGCAGAGGTAGCCAATCAAAGAGGAGTTTAACCAACAAATCCCAACAACGAGTGGTGAGAGGAGGTGGGAAATTAAAAAGGGAGGAGTCCACATCATCCCAGAGTTACAGTTAGACAGTTCACCTGGTTAGAGGAGCTCTTATTAGAGATTAAAGGGAAATCATCCCAGCAGGAGGTTAATTAGGAAGCTGGACAGACGGCAAGATGAGGAAGCATCTGTTCCTCCTCCGACTAACCAAGCGGCTGGGGCTGCGGCCCCTGGAGTCAGCATTCCTGTCGGGACTCCTGTCGGGGCTCCTCCGGGACACCACAGGCTCAGAGTAGGCGGGCTCAGGGACGCAGGTGATGCGGATTCGAGGTGTGTGAATGTGATGTCTGGTGGGGCTGACGTGGACAGGGTAGGAGGGGGGGCGGGACCGAGGTTTGTACCCAGGGAGCTTGAGGAGTTCTTCAAAGTTGATGTCTTGCTTCTCCTTGAAGGAGTGATAGTTCTTTGGGGCGATGCGGGGGGAGTTGCTCTGAGCTCGACGCATCACCTGGAAGGCAAGGTTTGTGTTCAACAAGGAGAAGATGCATATGAGGACAGGAGGAGGACAGGAGGAGGACACTCGTCGATGCTCCGGGAACCGATTTGGAGTCAAAAGAGAGAATTTATAAAAGTGAGATCTGTGATCTGCATCTGTGAACGGGAGGAATGTAAGCCAGCTTTACAGAAACACTCCAAAAGAAAGAGTTTCATTCCAAAAGACAGAAAAAATGTCATCACCTACTCACAGTTTGCTCATCACACAGATGACTCAAATTAATTTGGCTGCACGCCACTACACCTCAAGCCTTTTTAAAATGAAACTCTTGTTTTGGTAGTTTCCCCACCTGTTTGTTGTCGCCCTGCTGTTTCACCTGGAAAATGAAAAAAAAAATCAGAAAGCTGTCATTTTAAAGTTTATCGCAGACTCTTCAGCAGATCATCTCCGATGATACCTGCAGGGTGGAAAACTCGAAACGTGTCCTGAACAAACACTCTGAGAGCGTGCTGGCCTTTGATTCAGACGACTCTGGCTCAGTTAGTGCTCCTATAAATGCAAACATCTGTTTGTGTGAGTCTGAGTGGAACTACAAGCTGCTTGGAAGGTAGAGTCTTGTTCCTGCTCCCACATGCAAACCAGCCTTTTGTCTTTGCTTGCAAAGCTTCACCTGAGTGTATGTGTGCACATTTGGATGCTAGCAGCGCCGTCTTTGAACCTGCTGCTGTTTCCACAGCAGTGTCGCATCCTCAGCGCGGTAAAAGCTCTTTTCTTGAAACATGTTGGAAGGTGGTTGGTGCTTAACCACTTTTTCATTAGTCACATAGGAAAAACAATAGTCTAACTTTCAGTGCGATCTAATGTTTCTAATAAAATGTGGCTAAAAGATAATTTAAATGCAGCCGTATTCTTAATTTTTGTCTTCATTTGATTATGTATTAATCAATCAAAAGCATGAAAACAATCAACAATCAGTTTCAGGAATTTTTTTTCTACTTTTGGCTCTGTGTGATGTCAGCGGGGGACGGGGCATCACTAATATGGCCACCTCTGTTTGTGAGGGGCAGCCAATCGGAGCAAACCCGCCTTGAAACAGCTTTTTTCAGATAGAGGATGAACTGCAGGGCTTATTTTGAACTGTGACTAATGCAAAGCTGCTCAAGTGCAGTGCATGAATAATGGGTCCACTCTCATCAACATAAATGATGTTGTTGGTTAAATGTTCTGGGTGTATTTGAAGGATTTTTTCACTTGTTTTAACAATATTTAGCTTTTTGTTTCAGTTTACTCCCCCCCCCCCAAAGCATGCACTACAATTAAAGAAATGAAAATAAGGCTTGTAGTGTGAAACTGTGCTTCTCCGGCCCTGCAGGCTACCTCTTTGGCCCAGGCAGGCTTGTCGTTGCTGCTGGGCGCCTGGTCCTTGTAGTGGTACAGCTGCTTCTTGTCCTGCGGCGGTCGCGGCGGCTCCTGCTGCTGCTGCTGCAGCGACACCAGGTACGCCCGCTCCTGCTGCAGCTGCCTCTGCAGCCGCTCGGCCTGCCGCTGCTCCTCGATCTGCTTCCTCTTGTACTCCTGCACACAGAACAGAGAGACATCAGGTGAGCACAGGCTGAACTGCAGAGATGAAAACAACAAGGATCACAAAGTCCTCAAACAAACAGGCTTGGTTTTTTTGTCAGCGAGCCCCGGAGCGAAACCGCTGGATGCTTTTTTTTAGACCTCACTTTCAGCTGAACGTGGACTGTTTGCACATCATTTAGAGTGCAGAAACCCTTATATTACTTTAATTATCCTGCACGTCTTGAGACCGGTGACCCTGCTTGCATTTGATCTGCATGTAGACACGAGAGCACTGGTCCTGTGGTGTGTTTAGACCAAATGCAAAACCCACCCGCTGAGATTCTCCCACAGACTGCAAAGCCCACTGACATTGCTGACTATCAGGATGGGAGAGAGCTGGGAAGCTGGAGCTCTTTGACTGAACTTTTAGCTAGATGCAGAAAGAATCACACGACTTCCTCAGAAGCTCTTGTTAATTCCAGCTATCAGCTGTAGTTTGGAAGGAAGTAGCTCTCCCACTGGCTATTAGGGGTAGACATTTGTGGGTGGAGAAATGATCCAAAAGCACTCCAGTGACTGCAACACAATTACAAAACATTTGATGGTTCAAAAATCTAATTGCCATGCTGGCTAACTCTGCTACTGCCTCACTCTGAGTAGAATAAACGTGCAAGGTCTGTCTCTGCTGCTTCCATCCTGCACGTTGGGTCTGACCTGTTAGACGCTGCAGAGATGTCGAACCTTTGAGTTGCTTTTTGGTTATTTTAATGAACGATACACCAAAACTAAGCAGCATGGAGTGACACTGCACTGGGGAGAAGCTGTTTTATGATATTATGAACACATTTCATTTGATGCATCATGATAATGACCTCCGAGCCACCTGAGCTCTGGGTGTCTCTCTTTTACTTTGGTTGTACGGTGCTTTCTCCTGCAGGTGCTAATTAGTTGTATGAGCTCCACCTTTTTCTACATAAATTCCTGTTTTCTTTTTAGAGGCTCATTTTCCCCCTCACAGTCTTTGAGCTGAGCTGTGACACGAAATGAAAGTAATGGCTGCTAAAGTTAAAGATGCTGGAAATGACACTGGTCATTGCATTGACTCTGCGTAAAGGAACGTCATGTGTGTAGCTGAGCTGCAGCCACAGGAACATGCAGAGCTGCACGGCGTTGCTCATATTCACGGAGCACGAGTCGTCTGCAGCTCTTGGTTCAAGGCAGACTTTGATGGGACAGTAAATTGCTTTCAGTGATGGAATCTTGTCCGTTTTTACATTTTTACATTCAACTTTCATCTCAAGAAAGGTGCTGCACAATTTTAATATTCATTTAAAGCATCAGAATATAGAACTATTACAGTCACTATCAATGTAAAATGACCTTTTTGAAACGAATCCAGCACTCTACCCCATATTATAAATTTGGAGGGTTTTTTCCCCAATTTTTTTCTCTATAAACTGACTTAAAGGACAAAAATTCTTAAATATATAAAAAAAAACAAATGTTAGAGAAGCGTGTGTTCTTACGTCGAGGGTTATAAGTGATGTGCTGAATGCCATCGGCTGACATTTCTCCTCACACTGTATCGTCACTTTAGAGGTCTGGCATTTATCTGAGCCATGTGTGAAAGACTGCAGCAGACCTTTTAGGCATGTGTGTGTGTGACCGTGTTTACATATCTTTGTGGGGACCAAAACGTGGAAGTTTACTATGCTTGTGGGGACCAACAGCCCTTGTGGGCACAAAATCCCAGTCCCCACAAGTTTGAAGGCATTTTTCAGACTCAAAATGTGGTTTTAGTGTCAGCGTTAGGATTAGGCATTCATTTTTGATGGTTAGGGTAAGGGTAAGCAGCTAGGGAAAGCATTATGTCAATTAGATGTCCCCACAAAGATATGAAAACACAGTGTGTGTGTGTGTGTGTGTGTGTGTGTGTGTGTGCGCGCCCGTGCTGATCAGTTTGGGGCCCCTGACTGTTCTGATGTCACTGACTGAGGAAGACGGCATCATCACAAACAGTGAAGCTGAATAAAGTCTTGCCAGCGCCGGCGGCCATCGACTGACACGCCCACTGCTTTGTGTGCCGATTGATTTGATGTTTGTTAACTTTTTCTATGGAAAAAAGAAAAACCCGACGCGTGAGTCATCTCGGCTTGGTTGGTATTGATCGATTATTGACTGGCTTCACCTTCACGTCACACTTTATTTATTTGAGTAAACAATAAACAGGCAGACTTCCTGGAAACCATGATGCTTTGATTTTTAGGAACCAATGAGAGCTGTTTCTGGAAGTGAGTTCCTGCAGACCTGGACCTCACTCTTTGCACCCGAACATACCATCACTCAGATAATAATCTTAGTGATTTGGTCTCGATTGGGACCTTTTAAAACTGACTTCTAACGACAGAGTGTGGATATAGAGTCATGAGCTGTTATTGTAATTATAATAATTTAAAAGTTTAAAGAGACATAAAATATTGAGAGAGTGTTATTTCAGCTGCTTTCTGAGAGATGAGTGTAAAGCTGGGGTCTCATAGCCTCGAACGATTATCATCTAAAGTCTCTCGTGTACCTGGGGAAACCTGACCAATCATGCCCTGACATCTTACATTTTGGGCCAGGTGGTGACTTTTACTGAACGAATTTCATCAGGTGGAAATTTTAGGAACGCAGCCCACTCCTTTATGGGTGAATGCTCTCTGCTAAGTACAAGGTGTCACTTTACTTTGGGGTTAAGCAGCTGCTTGTTAGCTCAGCTCAGCGGCTGGGTTGAAAGGTAATCAGTCCATCTGTTTATCCCTTAATTCAGAGCTATTGTGAATCAACTGATTTGTCAGTGTGTGAAACAGAAACATGTGTTGTTTGAACTCCGGACAGGAGATTTTTTTTTCTGTAGTTGTTCTTCTCAAAGCACTCAGCAGGATACAGTTGCTTCAGGCATTTTCTAAGTGCTGCAAACACTCTTTGTGGTTTAGTTGAGGAAGTTGCTTGGATAGAGGATACAAAGATGGCAACCATGATGCCCACTCAGTATTAGAAAAAGCCCCACACTGTTAACTGTTAATGCACATCAAACTGACTTTAGATCAGGAAGCTGTAAAGCATTGGGTGAGTGGTAGAGGAAGCAAACTTGGAGCTAGAAGTATTCTTCACCAGGTGAATAATCTAGCATCCTTAGTGCTTATCAGACAAACAAGGCATTTTCAGGTGCTTCTGAGTGGGAAAACCTCATAAAACTTATTGCAGAACATAATGAAGCTTAGAAGTCAAGCAAACCCCAAACCAAAGCTGGTCCCAAGGCTCCTGGGAAGCTAGCCAGCACATCAGCCTCCCACTGAACTCACCCAGGAGCATCAATCCCAGGCCTGGAGACCTGAAGCCCTTCCTATGTGAATGAATCGTGTAGCCTTTTAACAATTAACACAAACAAATTCAAATGATCACAACTGTGGTGAAAACACACAGAGAAGTGTTCCCCCGGGTTCCAGTTTAGCTCACCGGTGACCACGACAAGGCCAAAAAAATGCAGCGGTCCAGGTTTGAGTGTGACCTGTGTGCTTTCCCCTGCTCTCTCTTTCCTGTTTAGTCTTCACGGATGCTGCATCAAAAAATGCCCAAATAATAAATACTGTTTTTTTAAACAAATGTAACCTCTGGGTCTGAAAAGTTAAGCCAACATGCAACTGCCTTAAATCTAATTTCTTTTTCTACCTGCCAGCAGGGTGGGACTGCTCTGGTTGAAAAAAAAAGACTTGTGGATCTATAAATGTCCATGAAAAACAAAACAAAACACAGATTTGGCTCTTCTGTTCTAATGGTGAGTCACAAAGAAGAATGACCCAGGATGTGCCCTTTGATTCAGGGTCAGATGAAGCGCTCGCAGCCTGTCACATTAGGTCTCTGAACGCCAACATGGCGAAATAAAAATCGGCAAAAATGCTGAGATCAAGGCTTCAAACAAGACATCAATAACCAACGAGTTATCGTGGTAGCTGCACCCATCTATGGTTTGAAAGACCAAGCTTGCTACATTTGTAGAATCCAGGGTTGATCATCCATACTGAGTGCTCTGTGTTTAAGACTTAATCCGGGATTAACAAATCTGCTTTTAGTTCATGCTTCTGTATTTTCACTTCTCTTTCTCCTCTTCCCCAATCGATCACAGCAGATGTCTACCCGTCTCTGAGTCTGGTTCTGTAGGAAGTCCCTTCCTGTTAACAGGGAGTTCTTCCTCCCCACTGTTGCCAAAAAACAGTCATCTGATTGTTGAAGCTTTCACTATAATATTTCAGATTATGTATCTTAGAGTTTAAGGCACTTGGAGTTTTATGTGAGTAAACCTAGATAAAAATCAAAGCAGGGTACTTTGAGCCCGACGTTAGGCTCTGCCCTTCATCAGTCTGTGTGTGTTTGTGTGTTGTGTTACCAGCAGTAGGGCCTGCTCCTGCAGGAGCTGCTGCTGCAGGATCTCCAGCTGCCTCTGCTCCTCCTCCAGCTGTCTACGGATATACTCCTAACCAATCAGCAGGCCCAGCCAGCACCACAGGCAGCCAATCAGAGAGCGACCAGGAGAGATGGAAGCGAATCGGAGCCCAGGCAACCAGTGACATCAGTGGAGCAGGAAATAGAAGAAAAGGAAAAAGGAAAGAGGAGGACAGCCAAAAGTAGGAGATTTGTTGAAGAGGTGTGAAAGTAGGGATTTAGTCAAGAATAGGCGAGGAGAAAAAAAAGAGAGGAACAGCAGTAGGCCGTAATTAGTAGAATAGAAAGACATGCTTATTATTAAGACGGCAGTGTTAAAGAACAGTGTGAAATCAGCTGTGCAAAAGGAAGAAATCTCTGTCTGAGAGAGCGCTAAGGAAGCACTGCTGAGGAGTTAACTACGAGTCCTTTATAAGTCTCCTGTGTTACAATATCAGGCTGGATGTGTGGTGACACTACAGCTGAAAATCAGCAACTTTATTAAAAAATAACACGAACCACAAGAAGCACATCCCCCCACACACTCATTCGTGTGTAAAGCTTTAAAAGTTAAAACGAGCGTTTTCTCCTCTGTCAGATATGCTCCTCATCATCCAGTGAAACCTGAACATTTAAAAAGGTCTTAAAGGCTCATCATTTAGCATTTTTCCCTCAGTGAAATCACAGATTTTTCTGGACTAGAAAATGTTCGTTGTCACATTTCACGGGTGACCGGCTCCAAAAAACCCTGACAATCGATACCACATTAAAGGCTGCAGAGGGATTATATCTGGAAGTGGCTGCTTTCTGTTGCTTAAAGTTTTGAGATAAAATTTGTAAAGAATAATCTATAATCACAGAATTGTTTGACATTGATTATAAACCTCCAAAATTAGAGGTTCGAGTAAATGTACTTTTAGGCTGAAGCGAAATGACTGAATTTCCATTTTGGGCCAAGCTCCAGAAACACAAAACGCTAACTAACTACATCCTTCTTTGATTAAATCCAATTTAAATGCCAAATTTAAAATGCATTAAAACAAAGCCACAAACTTGAAAAAAGCACGATTTTTGTCATTATAATCTGAGTATGTTAAATGTGGAAAACGTCGTGTACTGTAGTCACACAGTTAGAACAGAAGCTCCTTGTAGACCACGACTGTTTTAAATGATTTGTTTACCATTTTTACACATGTCACACATCAAAGGTTGTAGACTGATTAAAGTAGGATTATTTGGTATAAAGTTGGTGCTTAAAGTATTGGCACAACCTTTTTTTGCACAATAATATATTTCTGCATAAATGTTTGAGATAAAATGAACTCTTACAATCATGCAGTTTTAAGCTGAGTCATGCTGACTTTTAATCCCCATTGTAGGATAAGCTCTAGAGACATTAAAAAAAAAACTTCATTTCCCATAATGCAGCTTGGAAATTTTTTTAATTCAGCTCTCATTTAAACCCTTCAAATGAATAATGCAGCAGTAATGCAGCACGAGAGTTCTCACAGGCTGTGAAGTAGAAGTAAAATGAGGAAAAATGCTCCTTTAACTTTCAGCAACACAGAGCTGAGCTCAAAGTGAGAGAAGGAGCGCACATTCATGAATGATTTGGTCGGAAAACACTGAATTTTCAGGGAAACACCATCTGGTTTATTATGAATGTGTTGCTACAACAGTAGAGGTAATTAATTTGTGTTTATTTCACAATTTTAGTCTCTTATTCTTTGTAAGAAGTTCGTGTTCCTGTTCCCTGTTCTAGCTGTCGTAAAGCTCATTTATTTATGATTAACCTATAAATTAAGTACCATAAATTCTTTCCACAGCGCCCCCTGGTGTCTGGAGGCCAGCATCTACAACACGTGAAATTCTGATTTTAGACATGCTGCAGAACATTATCTCTGTAGTCTCTTCTCTGATTTGAGCCGTCAGAGGTGATGTTTCCATGTTTCAATCACTCATCACAGGAACTGAAAGGAGATGTGCTGAGAAGCCACACCCCCCTGTATGACACCTGTCAGTCAGGTGTTTCCGTACCTGCTCTCTCTCTGCGTGCCTCCTCTCCTCCTCGCGGCGGAGCTGCTCCATCTCTTCATACCTCCTCCTCTGCTCTCGCTCCTGCTGCTTCCTCAGTTCTCGCTCGCGACGCTGTTGCTGTAGGTGGAAACAGTTTTACACAACAACACCTCAGCTGTGTGCATGTTTGTGTGTGTGTGTGTGTACGTCAGGCATGTTTTCCTGGCATTTGGATTAGCTGAGGTGCTAACAAACAGGTGTGATGTGTTTCGCATGCAGGAAAAGTGATTTTATAATCATTCTGATCTGTTTTTCACAGATTCAAACAGCCTAAGGACAAATCTCCCTTTTGTCTTTTGTGCTGTCACGTCTGTATCGATTTCCTGTGTGTAATGTCACAATCTATCGTTGTCATTATTGTTATTATCTGAGGTCTTAAATCTACCTCCTCCAGCCGCCGCCGCTGCTCTTTCTGCTCTTCTATACGTTTTTGTCTCTCGGCCAGTAGCTGGCGCTTGTGCTCCTCGTTCTGCTGCTGCTCCAGCTGCTGACGCCTGATCAGCTCCGACCGCTCCTTATTGGCCAGCTGCAGACGCAGGAAGTCTCGCCTCAGCGTGGACTCACCGGGAATATTGATGATGGAGCTGGAAGAGCAATGTAATTAAACAGGATTAAGACTTGTTTCAGTTTTAGTGAATCTACTGTTTTTATAGGTTGGTAGTTTTTAAATGACTGCCAACCTATAGGTTTTAAGTTTTGTCCGCTAAAACAAACAAAACTTAAAACCTATAGATGAGCAGTAGTAATAATGGGAGTATATAGCAGTTCTTTGCTAAAAAAAAGAAAGGCTTAGCCACTGTAACGCTACCCATTTGTTTGTTAACTCTCTTTATGAAGACCCATCTTGTTTTTTGGAGCTATAAGTGAGCATAGTCGGATGAGAGGGTGGAGTTACAGAAAGTGAGCTGCCTGCATTCATAAACAGTAAAGGTGTAATATCTGTAAGTTAGTCCACGGTTGTTATATGAAGCAGTAAATTCTGAGACTGCAAGTGAAGCCACCGCTGAAGTGCCAAGAAGCTGCAGTTCCTATAGTGGCCACTTGAGGCTGGTGTCAGCGTTGAGTCACTCGGTTTAGCTGAAGGGATGTTTAATAGACAGCCAGACCTCTTACTTTAAGCCCTAATTAAATCTAAACACGTGAGTTATCTTTTTAAAAATGCTGTCGAGAAGGTGGAAGGTATCTACAAAGACCAAAACTTTTTGTTTTAACAGGCTGTAAACCGTTCATTTCTGTTGCAAAGCTGTGGGAGTCTATGGGGAGCTTCTCACTGTCGCTGCCGGCCTCCAGTGGCCACTAGAGGAACCGGATTTGTGGTGCTTCAGTTTTGGATTCTTTTTTTCTGAATGGTATTAGCCTTTTAACACCAGCAGGTACAGTGGAGGCTATTGTATGAGTTGTATAGTAAACATACCTGGGCTCTCCTATGTCCCTCTCTTCGTCCTCTTCCTCACTCCCACTGTACTCGTACTCCGTCTCATCTGAGGGGAAAACAAACACAGATTTCAGGTCAATGTTTACATCTGTTGACAGCTGAGGCTTCAGGCAGCTGTGAGCCGAGGTGAGTCAGTGGGGGTGGGGTGCCTGTGTACCTCGCTCGCCCCTCCTCTTCTTGGTGCGGTCGATGTGGTCCTTCAGCTGGATGCGGACCTGCCGCTCGTTGGGGAGGTCTCTGATGAAGGGGTGCTTGAGGAGCTGCTCGGTGCTCGGCCTCTGGCTGTGACTCTTCACCAGGCAGCTCTCTATGAATGACTGGAACTTCTTCGACCTGACCGCGAGCACACAGACACGAGTTAATTGCTGATAACTCTCTCTCTTAAAACAGCAGCTTCATTACAGGGAGAGCTGCAGCTTTACCCTGTTACAGGCCACCGTCACATCGCGTTTCTGTGTAGATGTCTGACAGCATGTGTGTGCGTTTAAGTGACTCACCACTTCTTTGATTTGAGTCTCGGGGCAGGATTTCTGGGGATGAGGAAGAGCGCCCTCATTGGATGCATGTCACACAGAGCTGAGGAGGCAAAAGGAAGGAAAGGAGAGGAGAGGGAGAGGAAAGGAAAGGAAAGAAAGCAAGAAAGCAAAAAGATAGAAATTTAAAAAATATATGAGGAGAAGAAATAAAAGGAAAGGAAGTTCCAAAATGGGAGAGAGGAGATGAGATTAGGAAAGTTGCCAAAATGTGGATAAAGGAAAGGAGGGGAGATGAAAGAAAGGAAAAGATGCAAAGGTGGAGCAAGAACAGGAAATAAGATGAAAGGAAAGGACGAGACAAGAAATGATGAGACACGAAATGGGAGAAGAAGACAGGAGATGAACGGCAGGATGGAAAAGGAAGACAAGAGGAAAGGAAAGGAAAGGAAAGGAAAGGAAGTTGCAGGATAAAAGAGGGGGAGGGGAAGGAGACAGGAAGAAGAAGAAGGAGAGGTGCAAAGCAGAAAGAGAAAAAAGAAAAAGACATCGATTTAGTCGTTTAGCTCGCAGACAAACTGTGCTGTGAGTGTCAGCTGATAACGGTGTAATCACACTTACGTGGCGCCCCCTCTGCCATCTCTATGGCTGTGATACCGAGCGACCACAGATCACTCTGCAGAGAGAGAAACGCGAAACGTTCACATCCTCCCAACGTGTTACCGACTCAACACTTTCAGGAGATCGGCGCGCCGATCGGTGTACTTGTTAAGCGATAAAAATACAGTCAGAAAAGCTCCCCATCTGTGCCTGCTGCTGGAGATGCCCGTCTTTAACATTTCAACCATATTATTATTATTATTATGTTTCTGTTTTTAGGTGCAGATCTGAGCTGCCGTGTTTGTGCTGTAAGATGGACTCAGGGTTTCTTGTCACGTAAAGCCCCGGAGGGTTGGAGTTAATGGTGTAGGCGCACATCCTCCACCAGCTCGCCACAGGGGTTCGTCCTGTCCCCATTACAGCGCGCTCCTCTTACAGTAACCGCTGCAGACCCACTGATTTCAGCTCTCTGAAGGAACGATACTCATTTCTGTTGGTGCGCTCGGGTAGCAATAATCAGAGATTACACAACTCCATAAAACAACAGATATAATGTGAGAGGGATTGTTTTTAAAGGTCAGTGTGCGCTGTTTGTTCACAGCTACAAGCAGTTTGACTCGGACAAGAAATTGAACTATAGGAGCTCCGTGAGGGCAATTTAATAAAAAAGAAAAGCAGAAAAAACGTTACCTTTTCCTTTGTTTTAAAGTATACTTATTTAGGTTTCTTCGCCTAGTGTGGAAAATCACGTGTGCACAGTTAAACTGGATATGCACTCGTGAGATTGCACCAATATCCTATCCCAGCTTATTAACTGCAGATTTAAACGCTCCTTCAGTTCATATCAAACTGACACGGAGGCACCACTGAGCTCCAACAGCGTGATCAGATCAGCTGTTGGAGCTCATGTTTAGCATCCAGGCAAAAACACGATTTATGAAGCATAGATAAGCTGGAAATCAGCAGACCCATAAACTGTACAGCACTGCTGTAACTTTGTAATTAAATCAAGACGCAAAACTAAACATGAGCAATTTGAAAGCATACATACAGACTCATTAGAGAAGATGGAGGATGAGAGCTGTTCTAGTAAAACTTCATGTGCAGAGACAAATGCTGTCCTATGGCAGGATGAAGACAGTGAAAACAGACCAAACATGAGCCAAGAGAGTGCCTCAGGTGATCCCATACGAAAGAAAGTTGGTCTGAATGACTCGCTGTGAAGAAAACTTCCGCTCAAGCTTAAAGTCGGTGCTAATATAAAGCTGAGGAGGCTGAGAATGACGACTGGCTAATATTATTGGCTTGGGGCCCGTGTCCAACAGAGGAGACACTTTTAGCAGGAAAAGCAATCTTTATAAATCATCACTTATCTTATATGATCCTGTCCTAATGACTTCACCCGAGTCTCCTTTCGTTTATCAGGTAAATTGGCATCTTTGCAACACCAGCTGTGCTTTTTACCCTCAGAGAATCGATATGAACTAAAACCTAATCCATTACTAAAAATAGGATCAATACAAAACTAGTACCACTGTGTGAAATGGCTTCACACGTCACTAATATAAGCGCCCATGGACGACGATCTCAGATTGTCATTGTTATGCACAGTGTGGTAAAATGGGCTTGAACATTTTTAGTCTGTATCCACAAACCGAGGGCTGAACGATCTTCTATTACCAGCAGGCGTGTTTTCAGGAAAATCAGTGGTGGTTTAGTGCAGCGTAGGTTACCATGACGATGTATCCTAGTACAAAGTGTTAAAGTTAGACCTGAAGTTACCTCACCGAGTCCTTCGTCCTCATCGCAGCACAGTCCTGAGATGACTGTTAGTTTGAATAAATTACCTTGAAGTCATACGTGGCATCAGGATTCTCATCACAGGCGATGACCTCCGGGGCCATCCAGTACGGGGTCCCAATAAACGTGTTCCTCCGTCCCACCGTACGGTCCAGCTGAGCACTCACACCAAAATCCACTGCACACAAAACACTGTTTATAGCGCTGCGGTGCAGTGTTGAGCTGTACATTTTATGTTTATGACAGCACGCATCCATAGCAGCCCCTCAGGAGCCTTTTAACTGTAAAAGAAGTCACCATAATTAGGATGAAACTTAGAATAAATGCTGCTGCTTCCTCACCGAGTTTGACCTCCGCGTTCTCCGTCAGCAGCACGTTCTGGCCTTTGATATCTCTGTGGATGACCTTGTGCTGGTGGAGGTGGGTCAGACCCTGAAGACAAGGGAAAACAAGTGGCAAAGGTCGTCTTACGATCCAAAAGACGGCGAGCTTGTTTTCTTTAGCAGAACAGCAGGCGGCAGAGGAGAGGCTCACCAATCTGTGAGCTTCATCGCTTTATTAGTTCAGTTCTGCTCTCTGAGGCCAAAATATGCAGATACACAAAACCATGTGTACATATAATTAATTAATCGGCATTTTTTCCCTTACAAATCTGTAATTTATAATTTATATAAATGTTATAAATTATATTTTATTTCATTTATTTTCTATAAATTTACAAATTTCCTTTCTTGTCAGTTTTGTCCACATACACGCGGCGGACTTTTTTGCAAAAACTCTGACGGTGTTCTTCTGGGAATCTACTGGGTGTTTCTTTGATTCACACTAGCACGGTTTCTCCTCTTTATGGGGAAACATGTAAACATAGGAGATAGCGTTTTGGTTCTCACCCTGAGGATCTCTCTGCAGATGTAGGCGATCCACTCCTCCTTCAGGGAGTTCCCTTTGGTGTTTTTGATCAGATCTGTCACCGAGCCGGCCCCACAGAACTCCATCACCAACTGCACAAACACACATGTGATGTTAAGGTTTATTATCAACTGTTTACTTCTGCTTTTCACTGCAAACCTCTATCAGTCATCGAATCCTTTGATCTCTATATACAGGACGTACTGTCGTTGTGGGTCAGTGGAGCTTTCAGTTAGACTGATTTAAGTTCAGCTAACAAAACCTGTTCGTGTGACTAACCCAAAGCTGGTCGTCCACTCCTGGAGGGTTTTTCTTGATGAAGGCTCCATAATAGGTTGCTATGTTCCTGTGGTGGCTGTACTTCTTCAGCATGTTGATCTCAGCTTTAATCTCCTCCTCCTCATCCTAAAGCACACAAACACAGAGACAGATGCAGCACAATGCCAATAACACACGGTACAAGTATAACAGAAAGGCCGGATTAAAGGCAGTGTGTGTGTCACTCACGCCTGTGACATCCATGACCTTGATGGCAGCGAGCTGGCCTGTTTTGACATGGCGACCCTGAAGAACAGAGATGGAGAGGAGATCAAAGAAATGAGTCACGGATTTGGATCTAGGACACATTTACTCAACATTTCCGTCCCTTAATCTCTTAAGAACAGAGAAAACCCAGTTTACTTCCTCTAATTCCTTGTTTTAGAGCGATTTCTGATGGGAATCCGGATGAGCAGGTCTTAGCCCTCTGCAGAGCAGGTTTTTGGGGATCTATTTATTTTTTTGCACTGTCCATCTGTCCAGAATTTGTGGACAAACAAAAGTGTACAATATAGAATCAGAGATTCTTTTGCAAACATGGTCTCAGTAAAGGTTGACGTATTCTCTGAAGATTTTTATGGATCCAAGTTCAAAATACTGTTCAAAAATACAGCAACAGCCCTTAGGCTCAGTATATTCAGTTGGAAAAAAATACCTTTGCCATAAAACTTCAAACAAAGAATGATGATAAAAGTACAGAATCCATCGGCTTTAGATTGTAACCCAATGTGAACTCCTATAGCATCAATTTTCAACATGCAGGGCAGTCGAATAGAGTTTAACAGGTTTCCTCAACGTCTAAAATAGAAGCCGGTAGATATAGATGGAAGACGTTTCATTTTTAACATGTCTTTAATGTATAAAAGTGTGCATTTAAACCCAAACTGTGATCCCACGCTAACTGGACTGTACAGATGCCCGACTGAGATTGGAGAGGAAAATATACAGCTGACAGAGAACCAGCGTTCTAGTTCTGACAAGCTGTTTTTGTGGCTGCTTGAGACTTGGGGAAGTCGATGTCTCACTCGCATATGATGCATCATATTATGCCTCATTATTATGGGGCGGCTGGGACTCCTACTAACCCGCTACTCCTATCGGCATGTTGAAGTGTTCTCGGGCAAGATACTGAACCCTGAGCTGCTCCCAGTGCACTCACTGGAATGTGAATGTGTGCGTAAATGTTGGGTACAAAAAAATGAAGGCATGTATGTGATTGGGTGAATGAAGCTTTTAGTAAAAATGACTTTAAGGGCTTAATTAGAGTAGAAAAGCACCAGTCAATAAGAGGAAGTGCCACACAGCTGTATTCCTTCTAATGGCCAGCAGAAGGCAAAAAAAAAGTCTGATTGTAGAGAACTCTATGAGAAGAAAGGCTTTGGTTCCCTGGTTCCACGCTCTCAGTAAACACTTTCCTGATCTATTCACAGTCTCAGTTGCTAGTTTCAAGTTTTTTTTAATACAATGTGATATTTATTTAGTAAATATTCACACTCATTAGAGTCCAAAAGGATAACAAAGTAATGTATGCTGCTGCCACATGAGTGTACAGCATCCCTCTTTTGTTTGTCAAGCCGATGACTTCACACTAACTATGACGGTTGGAGTGGACTTCATTTTTTCCTTTCAGATACTTTTTACCACATGTGTTACTACATGATCCCGTCTGACAACACACTGTTCTGATCACAAGAGATAATGTGCCCACAAGAGATGTGGCTGCCTGCAGCTTGCTCGAGCGATAAAAGCGCACCGCTTGCTTGTTTATCGTCACTGTTACACTTCACAAACGTGTGCAACCAGATAATCGTCACAGAAGTGAAAGATGAATCACCAGAAAGTACACTTCACATGTAGCAGAAAACTGTGCTTTGCAAACACCTGAGAGCTCCTCTGCTTTTGAATTCAAGTGGGATACTTTTACATATTCATGCTGTACTATTTATTCATTTTATGCTCATTAATTCACCTTTAAGTTTGGGCTGGTCTAGAGTTCGTCAGGCAGAAAACAACAATGAGTCAAACAGAAGTAAGAATCGATACTTTACTTTACACTGAGCATCGAGCAGCAGCTCTCTGGGAAAAAAATTCCTTATTGATGTTAAAGATTAGATGAGAATAGCTGATAGACTGCTGGAAAGATAACAGTAACTCAAATAACTACTTGTAACAAACAAGGTATGCAGAAGTGCACAACACAACATGTTGAACCTTGAAACTGATGTTCCACAGCAGCAGAAGAACACAACAAGTGTTCTTCCTGTTAGCTAAGAAGAGGAAACTGAGGCTACAATTCACAGGTTCACCAAAACTGAACAGCAGAAGATTGTAAAATGTCATCCGGTCTGATGAGTGTTGACTTCTCCTGCAACATTCCGATGGTAGGGTCAGAATTTGGGAAAAACAACATGGAACATGGATCCATCCTGCCTTGGATCAACAGTTCAGGCTGCGGGTGGTGTAATGGTGTGCGGGGATATTTTCTTGACACACTTTACTACCAACTGGTAGTAAAGGCGACCGTGGCGACCGTGGTTCAGGGGGTTGGGAAGCTCATCCAGATAACCGGAAGGTTACCGGTTCGATCCCCTGCTCTGTCTGTCTTGGTCGTTGTGTCCTTGAGCAAGACACTTCACCTACTGGTATTGTCCAGAGGGGCCGATGGTGTGAAATGGCAGCCTCGCTTCTGTCAGTTTGCCCCAGGGCAGTTGTGGCTACAACTGTAGCTTGCCTCCACCAGTGTGTGAATGAGTAGTGGAATTGTAAAGCGCTTTGGGTGTCTAGAAAAGGACTATATAAATGCAATCCATTATTATTATTAACTGAGCATCAATTAAACACCCCAACCTATCTGAGTATTGCTGCTGACCATGCCCATCTCTTTATAACCAGTGTACCCAACTTCTGATGACTGCTTCCAGCAACATAACACAACATGTCACACAGTTTAAATCACCTCAGTGAGTTCACTGTACTCGCATGACCTCAACAGTCACCAGAGCTTAATCCAGCAGAGCACCTTTGGGATGTGTTGGAACGGCAGATTCACATTATGGATGCTATCAAGTCAAGTCTAGGTGTACCTAATAAAGTGCAAACAACTATCCCATTAATAAAATAATTCATTCGTACTCAGACTTATGGTCAGCGTCCCTCGCCGAGGACTGGTCGTCACGTCCAACTCACTGATACTTTATACTCCCAGATGCTGCAGATATGATATCTGTGAGCATCATTAATAACCACGGGTTCAACTCTGCATTTAAAATATAAAGATGTGCAAAGTCTTCAGGAAACTGTTCAACTTATGGCTTCAATCTTTGGTTTGTCTTTCCAAAGGAAAAGGCCCAACGCTCACTGCAGGGCACATCGCCGCAGCCTGTTAGCTCCCATTTTTTCAGCACTGTGACGACTTTGAGTTTAAATAATTTACAGTGAAGCTGAACTAAAATCCAACACTGAGCCTAACGTCTCCTCCTTCAAAGCGAAGCCGGTATCACAGCAGCTGTTAAAGCAAGAAAGTGGAAATTCATCTACCTCACCACACACACACACACACACACACACACACACACACACACCATTTCCTAACGGTAACCTAGCAACAGGCCTGGCAGTGAGGGCAATGAATGAATGTGGGGTTGGAGGAGGCAAAGCGATGGCAGTTTGTGTGTGTGTGTGTGTGTGTGTGTGGGTTTGCATGTGTGTGTGTTAGCAGGCCATGATATTTCACACACTGGGTCACTTGCACATGCGAGTCTCTCAGATTCAGATACACACGCTGAAATAGACAAGCTCACACACACACTCACGCAGACGGCGTCTCGGTTACTCAGCGTTGCATCAGACGCTGAATATATCTGACAGGCTGAAATCACCTCGGAGTACGGAAAGTCTCTTGTTCTCTCTCTCCGTCTCTCTTGTGCGTCTCACATCTTTTGTTTCCTGTTTCATCGCTCCGACTCCCTCGCTTTCTTTCACCTGTGCCAAGCGTTCGATAATTCAGCCTTTTGAATCGTCAATAATTTTAGGAAAATGTCACAGCTTTTTGCTTTAAAGCTGATCTAAAAACCAGCCTGATGGTTCACATCGTGCTAACAATGCCAGTCACATTTTACTGAAAGCTGACCTTGGATCTGTCGTTAACGATCCAATCGAAACCTTTGTAGTCAGATGCCATTTTAGTAGATGTGCTGTGAACCGACTCCAACCTTCACCCGCTGGCTGCCATTAAAAGCTCAAGTGTACACCAGCCTCCCTTTAAAATATGATAATTGGTTTAGTCTCCACTGTCTCCCAGTCAGCTCTATGACAGACAGGTAGAAGTGGAAACCACAAAGCAAAACTGGCCATTAATGTCGGTGTAAAGCTTGATTTATGCTCGCTCTGATGGGTCTCAATAAAAAAACAACGCATCGTGTTCTCGTACATCTGCATGAGAAAATGTGCACAGCTCTAAACTCTGAGCTGGCCTAATAGTCGGGGAAAAACCTGACGAATAAACACAAATCACACGCACCTTTCCTGCTGTCTCTGTTTATTTACACGGCGAGAATAAAACTGATTAATTACACCGAAACGTCTTTTACAGCAGGGGTGTCAAAGTCATTTTAGCTCAGGGGCCGCAAACAAACAATTTGATCACAAGTGGGCTAAATCACCAAAACTGCTGCTTAATAACATACAGTACTGTGCAAAAGTCTTGAGCCACCACTCATTCCTTTATATCCTGCAGGGGAATGGGAAAAAGATGCAGTAATGCATGGAAACATGGAAAGTCATTATTTGGTATGACCGGCTTTACCCTTCGACACAGGCTGAACTCAGCTTTTTGTCATTTTGTTTAAGTTGTCATCAGGAATAATTCTCCAGGCTGCAGACATTAAAGTTCTTCTCTGGATGTTTGTCTTTTGTTCTGTTCTCTGTCAACATGATCCCACACCGCTTCAATAATGTTGAGGATGGGCTCTGTGGAGGCAAATCCATGACTGATAGTGTGCTTTTCTATTCATGTATATTTTTAGTGCATTGCCTCTTTGGGGTCATTGTTTTCCAGATGGTATTGTGTCTGATCGCACTTTTTTATGGAGAAGATCTCCAACACCATTGGATGAAATGCAGCCTGAGACCATGACAGACCCCCACAGTGTTTTACAGATGGCTGTAGACTGTAACTGTTGGACCTCTCTCCTGATGAGGCCTCAGTGAACAGTAGATGCATACACTGAGTGTCCAGATGCATCTCTCAGGTTCTGTGTCAGATCTTTGCTAGATTTTTTTTAACCATTTCTTAACGACTTGCAGCTACTGTTTAGTCGCTGTAGATAATTTTTAGGCCTCCTACTTCATCCTCTGTTCTCCACTTGTCCAGTTTCCTCACGTTTTTAAGGACACACTGTACACCATGCTTAAATGTGCCATGTTTTGAACTAATAGCTCTTTGGGAATCACCTCGACGGTGCAAAAATACTATTATATGTCTGTCATTTATCTTTGGCATTTTTCATAGTTTCAGCTAAGAAATGTGAACAATCAATGTGATACAAATCCAGGTTCTTTGCTAAGTTGTGTAGACACAACACAGATTTATTCCTTCAGTTGGGTCCTGTTTTATGCTTTAATGAGGTCACACTCATAGGTCAGTGTAAAGTGGACTGAAAGTGAGTGAAAAAAACTGCCAATGCTCAAAGACAAGTTTTGAAAATCCTTCAGAAACCTGGAGAACTACTGCAATAATGATCAGCAAGCAACAAACAACCTAGGGCAAAAAAATAAATTAATAAATAGGGAAAGTCCAAGCACGAGAAAATGATCAAAATACAAGGAATGTTGGAAAGCTCTAGTGTAAGTGAGGCAGGAGGTACATGATACACTGACGTAGGCAATTAACTGACACAGGTGTGGCACAAAGAAGGCAGGAAGTATAAAACAACATGCACTAATATATTAAAATAAAACAGGAAGTGTCTAATGATGGTGATCAGAGATACTTCATGATTTTAATCATCTTTCTTTCTGTATGTAAGGTTTGTTCATTAAACCCTGAACTGTCCAGTCCTGTGATTTAAGTACTGTACATGAAAACCCTCCACACCAGCAATGAATTTATGATATTTTCTTAGTAACGTCCATCCATTCTCTGGAGCCTCTCCCAGCTACCTCCATAACTGCATGTCTGTAGAGCGTGGGAGGAAGCCAGAGAGAACATGCAGACTCCACACAGAAAGATGGTGGATTTGAACACAGGATCTTGTTGCTGTGAGGCAACAGTGCTAACCGCTGCACCACAGCGTTGCTCCTTCATGAAAACATTAAGATCAAGATAAAGCTGAAATGTATGACTTGGCCTGTTTCGCAATGGAAAAGAATCCTTTCAAAAATTCCTGGATCCAGATACAGATCTCCAGAAGTTACTCATTCCCAGGCTGGACCAAGCCCCACCTTGGATGAAATTCTCATACAAATCAATCAATAACTTTCTGACTAATTATTCTCATAAACTGACAAACCAATCACATAACAGCACCTTTATAGTGTGGTGGAGGTCACATTTACAGTCTGACAAAGTAGCAGCCTGTCTAACTCTTTTTCTTAAAGGCCTTCTTGTCCGGGTACAGGGCGAAGTCACTAATAGGCAGCAGCTTTGTGCAGATGAAGCTAAGTTATAATCCGAAAGAGTCAGTAAACCTGCTCCCTGGACCTCGGGTTAAGTGTGTGAAGTGCTGCTGTGACTGCAGGACAAACGGCAGCGATCCAGCACGATGGGACAATAAAAGGCGAGGCAGATAACGGCGGGGAGATGAGAGGAAGAGATAGCATCTCAGAGAGGCTCTTTGTTTTGCTATCTCTCTTCCTCCAACGCTGACGGCCGGCCAGACAAATCTCCCAAAGGTGACACAGAGCTCCCAGCGTGTGTTCGCGCGTGTGCGCACGAGCGAGATTATGGCAGAGGCCGGGCGGCATGAGGAAGCTGCATTAAGACAGCACCTGAATCCACACATATGCAGGGAGAGAGAGACAGATAAAGATAGCAGCAGAGGGAGAACAGAGGAAGGTGGCAGGTGAGGAGGAGGCGGAGGAGGAGGATGACTGGAGGTAGAAAAGGGCAGAATAACACGCCTCGGGTCCCGAGTTCAGACAAGCCTCGCATTCCTAACCTGAACACAAGCCCCGACACATTACGACAGAAACAGACTGACAGACACAAATAAGCGTTTCTCTCTCCGCTCTCTAATGTAACAACACATCCTCTGGAAACGGCAAGCTTGTGCAACCAGCGTGGGCTTTTGTCTGTGTCCTATTGTCGCAGGAATACACAAATTCACCACGTTTGGCATTTTAGAAGTGACTGCGAAAGGACAACTGAAAATATGAAAACCACAGTTTCAAAGAAGCATTATTCTCTGTTTTAAAAGAGCTTAAAAGCAAACACTGGAGGCCAAAATACACCAAACAGCAGGCTGTTATTTTGTTTTCAAACCCCCATACTGGCAGCAGCTAGACTAGCTTATCATCATTCCCAAGGCATGAAATACTGCCATGCTGTCAAAGACAATTTAGTTTCAGAGAAACTCAGATCTGCTGTTGTGTCGGTGCCAAGGCGCATCAGTGGCAACGAAAGTGAAAACGATGTCATTCCTAACTCGACAGGTATGGATGCATGGTCAGTGTTCTGACAAAACACCCTACCTATCAAGCTGTGCTACTTGTTGTTACTGCGCATGCGCACAATCAAAACGCTCATGTTTCCGGTGTAAATAGTACACGCCTATTATTTGATTCTACCCCGACCTCGTGCCGATCTCGTGCGTGCGAAAAAAGGTTTGTATTGAAAGTTTTACTTCTTTATTACAGTTGATAATTGTTTTCCTTAAGCTGTTGTCAATTTGTTAACTTTTCAAGCTAACATGCGTTTTATATTTTTGTGCAAAAATACTCCAATTTTGAGTTTCAATCGAAGTCATATTCCAAGTCTTGATTTAGTGCTTCTAAACTTCTGTAAACTGGCGTACAGCGTAAACCTTCTCAATTAATTTGAGTCCTCCTGCAGTTAATTGAGTGATAACGTTGTTTAATCGTTTTATTGTCCAGTAATGTCCTTATCACGTTAGAGTGTGTACTTCCAATTTAAATAGTGCTTTTCAAACAGCATAGTACAAATAGTAATTTTTGAAACACTTTCTGATAAGCCTCAAAAAAGTTGATTCTGTTCATCTGGATGTAGCGTTTTCAGTGGGAGAAACGTTTCGTCACTCATCCAAGTGACTTCTTCAGTCTCAGCTGACT
>VUQG01004595.1:0-11179 GCA_015106755.1 Etia nguti
ACAGGTGATCCAGGTGATTGATATATATATATATATATATTGTTTTGCCCTCCACCCTTTTTTTTCCTTCTCTCTTTTTTTTTTTTTTTCCTTTTTCACCTCCCTTTTTTTTTTTTTCCCTTCCCTTTCCCCCATGTCTGTCCCGTATGTAACAACCCAATATAAAATAAATAAACAATAAAAATAAAGGTAAATCAAATGGACCAATACCGCAAGGCCGGGATGGTCCACTTGGTATAGTAAATCCGTTGGGCATCTTACTTGGCCTTCAGACAATAATTCTGATGGCAAAAGATCCAAACGGGAGAGGCGGGGGAAAAAAAAAAAAATCATCATTCGTTATCATTAATAATTATCATTAATAATGTCTGGCTCTCTTCTACGGTGTGGCTTTTGCCCTGTCTTCCTCCCTGACCCCCACCTGGTCATGGCATTTAGCTGCCCCTCCCTGAGCCTAGTTCTGTTGAATAAATTCTTCTTGTTAAAAGGGAGTTTTTCATTCCCTCTGTCGCCAAATGCTTGCTCATAGGGGTTTGTCTAATTGTTTGGGGTTTTCTCTCAATTACTGAAGGCTCTGTTGTTGTGATTTGGTGCTACAGTATATAGAAAAATTGACTTAAACTGAATACAAAATGAGTTAAGTTTGTATTTTTTTTTACATGCCTTGTCTTCCTATTATTCCTTCTCCCCTGTATGCATGTTTATTAAATTACACTGACAGCACTTCTGATAATTATGTCCATGAAATGCTTTGCAGAGCCGGAGGGTATTGGCTGGATGGATGTCTCGCCCACAGGTTTGAACCCTTGTTGTTTTTGGGGGAGGATTTGCTGTTAAAAACTTGTGAGGGTAAAATGTAAAAGAGCTCAAAGTTCTCACAAAATGGTCAGAATATCACTCGTTACAGGCATCACCTCTGTGTCAGACAGTGTACTATAGCAGCTAAGTGAAGGTTGCCTTTTTCCCTCTCTCCATTGATTCTCTTTTCTCGTCTCCTAGGAAACCTCATCTGTGTAAAAACCTACTTGGTTTCAAGGAGGATACGTTTGCCAGAGATAAAGGCATTTCATCACATTGCACCGGAGACCAGGTTCAAGAAACTGCCTTTTATCAGCAGACAGCAACAGAGCTGAACATTTCACAGTCTTCGTATATTAACCTTATTTTTCCCTCCAGTCTTTGATTCTGGAATGTATTTCTAGTATCTGATTATTTGTATTAAAACCAGGATGAAGAACAGTCAGGTTCTCTGCAAACAGAATAAACTTTGACACTGTCTTTGAACTTACACCAAACAGGGAGGAAATCTTTTGGTGCTATTATCTGAAAATGTTAAGTCATGTTGAGTGTTAAAATGGATTCGGGTGACTAGTCTGTTCTCTGTGTCCCTTCTGCAGACTCTCCTTTAATGTGCACTGCAGAGGGCAGGATTTTTTAATATGTGGACAGCTTTGAAGAGGGAGACCAATGGTAAGATGCTGTGATAAAACTGAAAAATCATATATTCCTTATTATGCGCAGCTATAGCTCAGCGCAATGCCCCTCTTTTCCTTTGACTTATCCTTATTGCTCTGCTTGGTGCTCATAGCCACTTAAATGATGTTTTCAACTGGCAGATCATATCCGTAACCCACGCCTTTCTCCCCTCACTTTCAGTCTCACCCGCATCCTCCTCTCTCTCGATGTCAGTCATTATGATCCATTTCAGGAGTCAGTAAACATCCAGCACTGTGTTCAACAGGCACGAACTTAAACTGTTTCATTCTGGAGGAGGTAGAGAGACCACCGTGCCAACAAAACACCGGTAAACACCGGTGCCATGGCAACCTCCAGAGCGCAGGATGCAAATCTCCATGGCAACCTTTGTGTGTGTACAAGGGGGAGATGGAGCCAATGATTGAAAGACGTCGAGACAAATTATTTTATTGTCAGCAAACAGAAAATATATTTATCAATGAGCTAATGCTACAACTCTGACTGCAACATCCAGGGGATGAATAATGTGAGAACTGCAGGGCACCAAGGGGTAAACAACAACTGCAACACAATTCCCTGATGGCAAACATCTCTCACAGATCTAATCATCGCATCAATTTTCATCCACTGCAAGGTTTACGAGGTAATAAAGGACTACAGCCAAAGCACAGAACTCAGTTTCATAAAGACTTTATGCTTCATAGGAAAATGACTGAAGAAATTAAACTTTACTTTTTACCCGTCAGCCATGAAAGGCTGATAGGCTTTTGTCAAACCTTGCCAGGTGGGCGGCCTGGGACACCCAACTTTGTGAACATGATACACAAGACAAAGGTGACGTTGGATTTTCAAATTATAGGTGCATCTACTAAAATTCTCAGATGATTAAATCATGGTTAAGGTCAGAGGTCTAGTATATTGTGACTCTTGTGAAATCAAGAAGAAAGCCACCTAGGATTTTCAAATTTATACCATTGGTGCATCTATTCAATTCAAGTCAACTGAAGTGAATCAATCAAGGTGCACCTACCAAAAACCTCAGACGAGTTTGAATCTCAGTGATCTCAAAGTCAGAGGTCAAGTTTTCTGAAAATATTGTGATGATAACTCAAGAATAAGGCTATGCAAGGTTTTCAAAATGATATCATAGGTGCAGCTGCTAGAAGACTGTGGGGTAGCACTGATGGCTGCCAGTGTTTTGGTATTGCCATCAGTTCCTGAGCCTTTTCCTTTTGCTGTCTGTATCATGTGTCTGGATCTGTTCTTTGACCATCTTTTAGTTAACATCAAGGTTTTTTCTAAAACATCAACTCCTCCTGCAGCCTTCTGTGTTTTTACTTCCCACTTTTGTTCCTTTTCCCCGTCTCCATTATTTTCCTGATTCACCTGGACCTGAATTTGAGAGTTCCACCACAGTCTTCATTGTGAAGATAGATCAGTCTGCATGGGTTCTTTTACTAG
Source organism: Etia nguti (assembly GCA_015106755.1). NCBI lineage: Eukaryota > Metazoa > Chordata > Actinopteri > Cichliformes > Cichlidae > Etia > Etia nguti. The sequence goes on from VUQG01004595.1 coordinate 2,938, forward strand.
ATTCTCTTCTTGTGTCTGACTTCCAGCCCTCCTCATCTGCTCTGTGCAGCTTTATGCGGTATTCTTAAAAATATAGCCCAACACTATTCTTAGCACCCTGCCTCTGAGATACAGAATCTCAAGTATTGCCTTGAGTGGGCAAAGCCAGGGTCGGATTCAGAACAATGGCGCCTCTGCCAGTTCTTCCTTGGTGCTTTTTGAGAACCAGTCTATAATTAGACTGGTTTGGAAACGGGACATTGTCTGGGGGAAAGTTTAAGTAATTATTGTGGGAGGAAATCACGCTGGATAGAATCTGAAGGTTGCATGTGCAAATCACTGGTTTATTGCTTGCCTTGGTCCGTCACATGGTCACTGATGACAGTGAGTGACATTTTCTTGTTAATGCCAAGGCCTATTTTCTTTCTTTTCAGTGGGAAGGCCTGGAACTGGATCAAGATCAGGGAGCTGCTCCAGTCGTTGTAGTTGTAATCTAGCTGTAAGAAAATATTAAAGGTGTTTTTGGTTGTGACCTGGGATGCTGCTTAATATTCTGAAAAATGTTTCAAGTTAGAGCTAAATAACTTCCTGTGGTCACTTATGCTTTGTACTCTGGGATGCAGCAAGGTACTATATATGTGCAAAGGTCTGTATGGGCTACTAGCCATAAATTCTCTGTGTTCTCCAATAGTTCAGAAAACAGCACCTTCTTCCTGTATTTACTTTTGTCTGGCTAATAAGCAGACTGAATATTCACATGTCGTGGTTTGTAGTGACACATTTTGGTTCGCTTGGATACGATACGATATACTTCATTGTAACCTTAGGAAAATTCCGTTGTGGACTTATGTACTGTCACAGAAGCTGCCTTCACAGAGTCAACAGACATTAAAAAAGTTCACTTGGATTTTTCTCTGTGTGACAAGAAACCAAATCACGGGAAAAAGCGTTTTATCCCTCTGTAGTTACTACATCTTTGTCCTTAAAAATTGGTATCAGTATACTAATTCTCAGGAATCCTCTCACTCTACAAGATTGTGTTAAACAGTCTGGCCACAAAGTCCACTGCCCTCTCTCCTGGACACTTCAGGTATGTTATCTGAACCATCTACCTTTCCACAGTCCTCTGTACTTCATGATTCACTAACTTTCCTCCATCTGTCCTCCTTTCTCCCTCATTCATTCATCAGCTCCTCAAAATACTCCTTCCATCTTCTCAGTACTCTCTTCACTTGTTTATACATTTCCAACTCCTAAATCACCCTAACCTGTTGCACATCCTTTCCAGCTTAATATCTCTGCCTGGCAAATTGATACAAGTACTTTTCTTTGTCTTAAGTATCTAGCCTCACATGTAATTCATTATAAGTATTTTTCTTTAGCTTTGCCACCTCTATCTTTTTTGTATGCCCAGCCTCCAAGCCTAGCCTCCTTTCCTGCATTTTGTCATTCCACCACCAAGTCTCCTTGTCCCATTTCCTCTGTCCAGATGATACACAAACACCTTCTTGGCAGGTTCTCCTACCACTACACCATAGAAAGGGCAGTGAAATGTACAATATCATTTCTGTTTTAAAAGAAGAAACAAATTATTTTAACATATGAAAAGTAGTTTTGAATTAACTGGCTCACCAGTTCTCAGAGTTAGTTCCTTTAGATTTCCTCTTTAATGATATGGTGGAGACCTAGTCATGTGGAACCACAACTTGGGTGCACTGACACTTGCTGTAGTTACAACCAGCCACCATCTGCTGTGGCTGACTCTTCTCCATGAGTAAGAGGAAATGGAAATGTTACTCTAAGCCAATGCAAATTGTGAGTTCATCCAAAGTTTTGGACAGTAATCCATAACTTAATGCAAAGTAATATGGAAGGTAATACCAAATTCTTCCAATTTTTTAAATATATTTTTGTCATAATATTTTGAAATGCATTATTCATTTATGTTTAACATGTCTAAGTTGCCAGCTGGGATAGGACACCTCCACCCTGAACTGGATAAGTGGAGGAAATGGATGGATGGATGGATGGATGGATGGATGGATGGATGAATGGATGGATGGATGGATGGATGGATGGATGGATGGATGAATGGATGTTTAAGCAGCCCTACTTTCTCTGGATATTTTGAGTGGATGTGGTGACTGTTCCTTTATTACCCTAAACACCCGAATACATATAAATATATTTTGAACCAATCCCAAACACACCTTCCTTTTGCCACAGATATTCACCGCACTACCAAATGATTCATCCACTGCAGAAAAAAATCACCAACAAATGCCATACTTCCTGCTTTTTTTTAATAGCTAAATCATCCAGCTGCAGGTAAACAGTGACAGCTGAGGGCTGCAGGTAGGGTAGGGAGTGTTACCAAAGCATCAACATCCAACTCATTGTCGACTTTTGTCTATGAAAAACAGGTAAAAATATACCACATGCAACAACACACAGTTTTACTAGAGGGAAGGGATGTTCTTAATTGCCTGCACGTTTCCAGAGGCTGTGACCTGCAGCTTGTAAATTCACTGTTACATCATTTGCATCAGTTAGTGTTACTGCAGGGACTTACAAGCCAGCAGACTGCCAGGAAGAAACGAGCACCTACAAACAATTGAGTAAGCCAGAGGGCCTGGAGAGAACTCATGCAAGCACAGGGAGAACATAAAAACTCCACACTGGCCAGCAGGAGGCTTTGAACCCAGGACCTTTGTAGTGTAAGGGAACAATGCTAACTGTGTCACCAGGTTTTCTCCCCAACAAATGTGGATACAAATGACACAATAACTGCTATAGAATAATCTAGCTAAAGCAGCTACAACCAATATAGTGCAATAACAATGTCATAAATGATTGAACCTACAGAGAATTATTAGCTAGATCTGGAGCTCCTCTGAAATTCACTCCTTCTGCAGCGTCATTTTTTTGCTGCATCAAGAGTCTCTTATCAGAGAGACAATATGGTAGAGAATGAGCAGCAAACAGCAAGATTATTAAGCAGAGCCAGTTGTAGTAAAAACCAAAAACAGATCTAAAAGAGCGTGAATACTGGACATACATTTGGGTGGCCAGAAACACTCCTCTATACTAATAACTGTATTGCTCCATAACTGCTGGATGTAACATGACAAGGTGTTTACATAGAGGTACTTTTAAAACACACGCAGTCTGAAATAAAACCACTTTTAGTAAAGCAGAAAGGCATACAGTGAAGGAATTAGATAATATCCTCTAAATTAAATAAAGCAAGTAGAAAGTAAAGCAGATGAATCAAATAGTCAACAATTAAATGTATCAACAACCTTTAATTGAAGCAAAACAGAGAAGATTAAAATAAACAGAGTGTAGGTTTGTCTGAGTTTGAGCAGCAGTCTGCCTGCCTGGTACAAAAATATACTTGGACATTTGCACCACAAGGTCTTGTGCTCTTATCACAGATGGAAAACTAGGAACAAAGATCCATTTACCTGTTTTCCTGCTTGTTGCCTTTCACTCTGTTAAAAATTAACTGAGGAAACAAGTGTGTGGCGTCAGTCAGTAATGGAGAGGAAATATACTGCAAATGTCCCCTAGATAAAATCAGATTTATGCGGTCATTTTACGTAGTTAGAAATGGTGGTTGATTAATGATAATGACCTGCCCACAGCAGCTTATTTGATTAAATGCCATCTTGTCATTACTACATATACACTGTGTAGGAAATATCTGAAGGGAGGAAGCTATTTCCCTCAGTCTGCCAGAAGAGTACACTAGCATTTCTTATTTTTATGTATAAAGAGATAAACTAGCCTAAATCGGCATAAGGAAAACCACTACCAGTAGAAACCTGAATATTTGTGACTGAAACAGGGTTAATAAATGTGTGAATGTGACAGTTTAACTATGAATGATGGCATTTATTGACACTGGTCACTATTACTTACTTAAACACTGCAGACCAAGCGCAGCTTGTTGGTTAGGAGCTTGTCTACATTTGGAAGTGCCCTTGGGCAGAATGGTGAACTCCAATTCTCCCCACTATGTGCGTGAGTGTTAGGCAAAATGCTTCAGTACTTTTAGAATAAAGCACTATGTGACTGGTTCAGTGATGCTTGTGGTAAAAAGCATGTTGAGTGTTAAATTAGAGTAGAAAAGTGCTACGTAAGTACAGCCCATTTTACTAACCACACTCACTGACAGCAGTACCTTATCTTAGGAGAACATTTTGCCACATCAAAACCACAAAATTGCTAAGGAATGGCTTGAGGAGCACAATAAAGAGCCTGGATCTTAAAACTCTCCATTGTTCAGGAACAATACTCAGAGGCCCTACCCTTCAATCAGTAAAATTCAACATTCAGTTCAGCTTTATTTATCTAGTGCCAACGGTCGCTTCAAATCGCTTTACATTGTAAGGTAAAGATCTTTATTTCCCTGATAAAAGTTTACATTTTTGGTGATTTTATTCTTTCTTGTAAAACATTATGTAATGCATTCATAAATAAACATACCCTCTTCCCCTCCTTACACAGAGAAAATCCACTTACAGAAGAAGACAGAAGGTAATTGGCTTTAAAGCCCACGTACCAACAGCTCTAAAGCTCACTCTGGACCCAGCTCTTCAATATAAAAAGCTTTAAAACCCATGCACTTACAGTTAAAAGTCCAAAATCTATGCCCTCATTCAGATTTTCAAAGGCTGTCCAGTCTTTGATGGCCTAATTCTGGCCCTCATACTTTATGTTTGACACCTCTGCCCTATGAGCAGGCCCTTGGTGACAGTGGGAAGGACAATCTACCTTTCCACAAGAAGAATAGAGGACAGACTGAAATGAGGGGAGTGAAACAAAAACACTCAGTACATCATGGCAAGCTCCTGCAGCCTAGACCTATTGCAGCATAATTAAAGGAGAAATTAGGGTCACCTGATCTAGCCCTAACTATATGCCCTGTCACAACAGGAAGTTTTAAGCCTAATCTTAAAAGTAGAGAGTATTAAATAGCACAGGACAACCCCAGAGGTCATGTGGACCTGCAGAGTCATAATCAGGTGTTTTTGTTCATGTGAACCCCTGCATTAAAAAACAGGCAGAAATAACAGATGACAGTCAAATTCAAAGTCAGATATCTTCTTAGTGCAGCCTCTTTCTTCTAAACATAATGCAGCTCAATTTTGACCACTCTCTCAAACTGCTTAAACCAAAGCCCTGAGGAAACCCTTCATCTCATTTCAGCCCAGTCCCAATTTAAAATGCTCTGTTTTTTTTCCTCTTCCCACACTGATCTTTATTTGTCTGGAATAAACGGCTCTTGAGATAACAGTGAAATTCAGGGGAAAAAAAGAAAGAGATTGCTTTATAAATGACCAGACACAAAATGAGAAATCGGTTACATTCCCTCTGAACTGCGTATTTTCTTTCTGCTGTATTCTCAAATAAAAAAAGATGATTTATTCCTTTGGAGACTGAGAAAGGGCTGTTATGAGCAGCAGAACTTTCCTCTGGGTAGGGAGAGAGAGAGAGAGAAACAACAACACTCCACTTCTAACAAAAGCACTCGAGTTGAGATGTGAAGCATGAAAGTCGATTTCAGGCCCTCTCTCCACTTTCTCTGTCTTTATATCTGAATGGCTGCTAGAGTCCAGATGCTCTCTTCAGGGAGGTGAACCCGTCTTGTCGGCTTCCATTATTCCATTCTGCTGGAGGCACATTTGATATCGAGAGCTTCTGGCTTTATCTCCCCACAGCAGGTTGAAGGAACCGCTAATACAGAGCTTGTTTGTCTCACATTTTGGGTAACACAAGACATGTGGTGCACCTTGCAGCTACAGCAGCAATCAACCTGCTCCACCGACAACCTCCTACAGTTTACAGTGTTTCCATTCAGCTGAAAAACAACATGTAGCACCACTTCTGGATGAAAAAAGCCTTACCTATGAATAATGAACGTTTTCTGCTTGGGTCTTGAAACATTTAAAACAAATTTGCAAGATAATCTACACTGTAAAAAGGTGATTAAATTAAGTTGCCATATTTAAAAGGCGAACATTAGGATTCCTGATCCTGCTTCGCTAAGAAACTTATGTTTTGGAAGAAAATGATCACAAATACTTTTAAGCAAATATTAGTAGTGTAACTATGCCTTCTCAAATTAAGTACCGCGGCTACTACTGTTTCATTGGAACCATTACTCATTACATCTTGTGTTTATGGAGCCTCAGATTCTTAGAATATTATCGTTTTTATAATCAGAAAAAGCATCTCTTAGCACTCTCCCACCTGTAACTATACAGTCAGTCTCTATAGTAACATTAACAGAGCTACCCAATTTGCTCACAGGGTTACAGCTTTGCTAGTCAAAATGAAAACAGATTAAATATACAAGCTAGTGTGATAGAACATGTGTAATATTTTAGCTAACATGCTAGGAAATGAGGTGAGATGGAGGCAGATGAATGTGCCGTGCTGACCCCTAAAGGGAGAACTTAAAACAACCCACTGTTTTTTATTTGAAACTGGGAACTTCACATACCCACTCTGGATTGTGTTATATTAATGGAAAAGTGCACCAACAGCAGATTTACACTATGGGAATATATATACTGTGATATCATGATTCGCTTATTCTGCTGAATAGTTTAAGTTAATTACAAGAGGTTAATTACGTTACATTAAAGAGGGAAAAATATTTAAGTCGGCAAAGTAGAAATGTTCAACAGTTTTTTAGCTAGTGCAACTTTATTTTTTTTAACTGCTGTTCGGTCAGCTGTGAATGGTGCAAAGAGCCTAACTACTCTCAGAGTTTGGTTTTACAGTGGACAGTTTCACTGAATTTAAAAGGGAGCTCATATCATACATATGAGTGTAGAGACATTTCCTGATATGCTTCGTTGGCACAGCTTTGAATAAAACCTGACATGCCCACGAGTCATTTAGCAAGATTTCGCAGTCAAACACCTCTGTTACATCAGTCATCTTTTATGGCAGCTGCAGTGAGATTGTCTACAGCCTTTCTGACAAAACTGGACAAAGAAGAAACGTTTCAAACTTCAGCGTCATTAAAAATGGCTGGAAGTGATAGACAGAGCCTTTGAAGCTGATCTGACACGTTTTACCATGTCTTCATGGACATGGATCCCGATTCATGTTTGTCCTTGAGAAAAAGTCCAACTTTCATTTTATCTTTATTATTCTTTCATAAGTTCGTTACTATGCGTCTGTTTGCAAAATTACATTTCACAGTGGTAGTTATGACTGTGAGGCAGCTCCACATCATTCATTTGAAAATATTCTTTCTCTCAATGCTGTTTCTACCCATGTGACCCACTTTGAACCTTTTATGCGAATGTTTAATATCCTCTCACAAATCAAAGTTATGTCTAGTAGAAACACAAGCATCAAATTAACATAACTCTGCGGAGCTGTAGCTGGTCTGCAGGAGAAATTTGACACACCCATGAAACACTAGATAAACATACCAACATAGATACAAAGTAGCCCATCAACAGATTAGAAAACTCCCACCGAGAACATGAAAGTGCTTCTGAAAAACATTCCTAATGAATGAATAAACCATGATTTTTAACATTTGGTTCATACACATGTGGGCCCTTTGGATGAAAATTCCCTTTTACTTAGAAACAAGTTAAGTATATAGTATATAAATTCCAATGTGATCATTAGATTCCTGTCAGGTTCGGCTGAGAGTGTCAAAAGGCAGCTGGCTCAAAGAGAGTCTAGTGAATAAAATCATGATGTCTGGAAACAGAAACAAAATGCAAAGCAACAGAAGTCCAGCTATGGTTAGTTGGCTATAAGAGTTCAACCCATAATACCAACTTATTGCTTCACCTGTCATTTATACTTTACTGGAACTTTCTACAACAATAGTTAAAGAAAAACATTTAAACACATCAGCAATTTAGAAACAAATTGATTTTATTGAGTTTATTAGTTTTTATTTAACTATTATAGTGTTATTTTTGTTACAATAATATTGTTGTTAGATTTTAATATTTTTTAAATTTTAATATCTTTGATATCTATCTATGTGTATATTTAAAAAAAAATTCCCCGCTCGCCCCTGCGGGCGGTCAAGCTCGGGTCCTCTACCAGAGGCCTGGGAGCTTGAGGGTCCTGCGCAGTATCTTAGCTATATATCTATATCTATATCTATATCTATATATCTATATCTATATATATGTATATAAATATATATATATATATGTATATATATATATATACATATATATATGTGTGTGTGTGTGTTTATATATATATATGC
>VUQG01004597.1:0-10362 GCA_015106755.1 Etia nguti
ACAATGGAATGGTTTAAAACAAAACATATCCATGTGTTAGAATGGCCCAGTCAAAGTCCAGATCTAAATCCAATCGAGAATCTGTGGCAAGATCTGAAAACTGCTGTTCACAAACGCTGTCCATCTAATCTGACTGAGCTGGAGCTGTTTTGCAAAGAAGAACGGGCAAGGATTTCAGTCTCTAGATGTGCAAAGCTGGTAGAGACATACCCTAAAAGACTGGCAGCTGTAATTGCAGCAAAAGGTGGTTCTACAAAGTATTGACTCAGGGGGCTGAATAATTATGCACACCCCACTTTTCAGTTATTTATTTGTAAAAAATGTTTGGAATCATGCATGATTTTCGTTCCACTTCTCACGTCTACACCACTTTGTATTGGTCTTTCACGTGGAATTCCAATAAAATTGATTCATGTTTGTGGCTGTAATGTGACAAAATGTGGAAAAGTTCAAGGGGGCCGAATACTTTTGCAAGCCACTGTACAAGAGTGTGAGTCAGCTGCTTTCAAAAAGTTGTTGTCAGTGAAATGCATGCACTGATTTTCCTAAATGTTGCCTCTGACATGTGCCCTCCATACAATAATGCACAAAACTAACTCAAACTAAACTGAATTAAACTAATTAGAGAACACAAAACTGTTTTAACTGTATAGTACACAGCCATTAAAGTATGAATGCATACTTTAACATAACTCCTTTACAAAAATACCAACTAGTCACTCATCAGTGACCATTTTAAGTATATTTCAGGCCATGCACTCAGCAAAGTCATCAGCAGTATACTCAGCCTGCTTTCTTCTCTCCTTCTTCTTTTCAGCACCACCTTTTTGCTTTGCTTTGCTTGACATAATATAAAATGCTACCCGGCCAGCTAACTACAGACTACCGCCCTGTCTCCCTGATGTGCAGTGGCACCAAGTTAAACTTTCCCTATGTAACAAAGTATTTTATTCTATTTGTATAGTACTTATTCTACTCTATATAGTATTATTTCTATTTTGTATAGTATGTTACTCTGTTTATCCTTTTCTATTCTATTGTTTTTTCTTTTTTTTCTTAATTTTTTTACTGCTCTTGTACTTCCTGCCGTGACCAAAAATTCCCCACGTGTGGGACTAATAAAGCTTTATCTTATCTTATCTTACAAAACATTTGCCGAAAACCAAATTGTTGCGTAGTTGGCGTCAGCAGGTTCAAGAGCATTTTGCACAAATGACAGGAAACAAGGTCAGGAAGTACAAGTAATACATTTCCCAACATCGCCCCATGGCATAAAAACATTTCACTAAAGGTCCCCATTTTAATCAGTGGAGTATAAAAAATCACTGGTATTATCTGCTGGAAGTCAATACATAAGGGAAATGTATACTGCATAAATAAAATTAAGCTTTGGGTCACAAGAGAGAACCATAACTTAAACATAAAGTGGAACATTTATAAAGTTTCCATTTTTCAATAACACTGTAAATGTGGGAATCCAAGATATTTCAGAGAAAGGGAACCTTTTATAGTCATTTTGACTGGGCCTCTCTTACCTTCTGGGCCCTGGGGTGAGGTCCTGGACTAGTTGCTGTTTCTAAACGTACTTAAAGTTGCCCTTGACAAATGGTACAGGCTTAGTAAAGATTGTGACAGGTGGTGTGCACTGTCAAAGAGGCTTAGGCCCCCAAGGCCTCAGCCTCGCCAGTCACATCTGGGACTGCCTAAATAAATTACTTAATATTTAGCTCCAGGATAGTTGATAAAGTACAGGATTCAGAGATATATACTGTCGTAACACACTGTGTGAGGCAGGCGGGATAGGACCCAAATGCAGGAGTGTAAGGCGGAACTTAAACTCAATAACAGCTTTCAAGATCCTTTTAATGCTTCTTGGTTGTTCTAGCCCATAAAATTAACAGATCCTGGGGGCCTATAGTACAGTCCACCATCAGTTCACTAAGTGCTCAGATCGCTGATAGACCTGTGGCTTAAATTAGATTCTACCAGTTAGGGCACTACTTTCTAGAAACAGAAACTCTGACCCTTTAGATGGAGAGCTGGTCCAGACTTCCTGTACGGGGGTAACTGGGGATCGAACAGCTTTTTTATGACAATCTAAAGCACTTTTCTGCAAGGAAAACCTGGAAAAGCTTTTAACTTTACATGTTTGGTAGAGTGCAAAAATAAATTCTCATCACTTCTCTCTGCAAAATAAGCATTTGAATAAAAATACAAAGTAATACTGCTTCATATTCATGCTTGCACATGCAGCATGCATACATTATGTATCACAGTATATGTCTTTGTGCAGTCTAAGTAGCACATGCAGACTCTGTTCTCCCCTCCTTTAAGCAGCAGCGTGATTGAAGCTCCTTCAGGACATGACGCAGAGGGAAAGCGTGATTGGTGTAAGTGTTCTGCAGTGTTCCAAGGACAGAGCTTTTGCTCATGTCCATGTTATCACTGAACGCCATCAACAGGCAGCAGAGTGGCAGCTGATGTCATCTTTTCTGTCACTCATCAGCCAGTCTGTCAGCTTCATGCTTTCACAACCACATCAGGTGATTTTCAACACTGTTGATGCTTATTTTTTTGCTATCTGACTTGTCAGACATAGTTGGACCTACAGTGCACAGTAAGCAGGAAGGAATGGGTGTTTTATGATAAAGTATTTTGGCACTCAGTACTTTTTTGAAAAAGAAAATGAAACTAGGAGCATCGTAATATGGATCACTCAAACATGCATTGTCTCCACAAAATGAATCCTGCCAATTCTGGTTAATATAAATGGTTGAATATAAATAAACTGCTTCCAAGCACTTTGCAACTTGTTCTCTAATGTGTGCTTTTCTCTTATTTTTGTATTGATTGTATATATTTCTCCTGTTTTCTATTTATTCCTGCTGTCTACAATTTATATTTTATTCCAACACAGTTGCTGTGGGGCCATATAGTTGAGCATGTACAATGGCAATAAAGGGCTATTCTATTCTATTGAGGTGAATAGCTACAGTATATTCCTACTAAACAGGAAGTATTCTGTTTTGATGATAACTACCTCTCTTCTGCTTTCCCATGGAGGGGTCAGATCAAATCTTTAAAAGTTGCAGATCTCAAATAATATGCAATCCTGCCTGCTTGTGACTAAATACGGGCTCATCCATTTGAAAATCCAACAAAGTGGTCTAGTTTGTACTGTTAGTATCATTTTCAGTGGAACCTTCAATATGAGGTCTAAAGGGTTGTCAGTGCAGGTTAGGCTAAAATAAACCTATCAGATAGCCAAAACTCTAGGAATGGCCAAATCAACATTGTGGTACATTCAGCAACATCAAATGGCTTGAAAGACAACAGAAGCACTGAAGTGTAATTCTTTGCTTAGTTAAGGAAATTAAGACATCTTCAAGAATGGGTTTACATCACGGTGCAACCCCTGGTTACATTCAAGAACAGGAAGTCCAGATTAGAGCCTGAACTGCTCTATTCAGATGAAACCAAGATGAACCCTAACCCTAATTCATTATCTGAAGTATACTACATCATCTGTCAAACATGGTGGAGGCAACGTTATCGTACGGGCACGTGGTGTGACTGCTGATGTGACTAATAGAAGTGAATAGTGCTAATAGAAGTGAACAGTACTGCTGCTCAGATTAAACAAATGCAGCAAAACTGTACAAAGAGAGCTTCACAGTGAAAATGGATAATGACCCAAAGCAAAACAAAAACCCAATGGCCAAGTCAGTCACCTGATCTCAGCCAAATAGAGCATACTTTTCAGTTACTGAACACAAACTGAGGGCAGAGAGACCCATAAAACAAGAAGCAATTGAACACAACTGCAATGAGAAATAAAACGATAGAAATTTTATTTTTTAGGCTTGATTTAAGCTTGCTATATTGTCCGTTTTTCATTCACCAATAAACATATGTTTTGCTATAAGTTGCGTCATCAGAAGATCTTTAGATATGTTGCATTATTGAATGTACAGCTGTCCTTACAGTTACAGTATGTTGTAACAGATTCAGGTTGAAAGTGGTTTAGTTTGGCCATATGCTCAGGAACGGTTATATTTAGGCACTCATTCAGAGCTTTGTCTGAGAGGCTGGAGCTCACAGCAAGAGTCTGTTAGGAAGATTAACCACTAATATTCTGTTTTCTATCTTTAGTCAAATCTCTGCTGGCTTCTCAGCTCTCCCTTTGTTGCTTCTTGGTTTTCTCTGAAAAGAGATATACAGTACTTCTGCTCCTCTTTATGCTTTCCAGTACCACTAAAAGCTCTAGCTGTGCTTGTGATGGAAGAAAGTGCTCAGAGTAAATCTCATGAGCCTGGCAAGCATAATGATAGTTAAAGTGGTATTTGTTTTCACCGTTTATATTCCTATAATCACGATTTTATGTGGAATCTAATTAAAATGAAACATGTGGCTCTAATTAAAACATATATAATTGTATGTACCATGAGTTTTTTTGTTTGTTTGTTTGTTTTTTGCAGTAACTGTAAAGTCCTGCCAGCTGTTGGCTCTTCTTTCAGACTGCCTTGCCATCTGTCAGCCTTGAGTTTGTGATCGTGTCCAGAGCTGCCAAATGTCAAGCTCATAAACGTAGCCAAGCTGAACACCACCAAGGCCTCTGATATGAGGTACCAAGAGTTGATACAAACAAAGGACGAGAGCCGTCTCAAGGGCCATCACCGCTAAATGTTTCCATTCATTGTACGGTCCTCCAGGTGTGAGGACTGATTGAAGGACACTCGTGGATACTTTAGGCGCTATTCAAGGTTTACTGTTTGCTTCCAACTCTTTGTTTTGCTGCATCACTGCCTAAAGCAGCGCAGAAAATAAAGGCACATTTTAGCCCTCTTCTCACAGCACACAATCTGATTATGAAAAGTTTCAGGAAATGAGCTTTGGAGAGCCTGCTCTGAGTTCGCTCTTAAGCTTGTTTACTATGCATGTGTTACTATGTTTAAAATAATGACATTAAATCTCCCAGCAGTAGAAGATTTTCAAATGTGACACCGATGATTAAAAATGTGACCTAACCATAAGGTAGACTTGGTTATCATCTGTTTGATCTACATTTTCAACTTCAGGCAGCCTTTTTGTCCTTGTCGAATTGAATAAATATATCTAAATGTATGATGTGAAATCTTCTGTCCAGTCAGATTCTAACATTTAAATGATCCATTAAGGAAATTCAAGTCTGCTAAATGATGAATGAGTGGGCTATAATGTAATTGTGGTAAGTCTTTCCCCCAATTCAGAGTCTTTTACTCAATTAAAGATGAATGTGCATTGTCACACAGTCTTTCTACGGGGGATTAAAATGGCCTCTCCGCTCTTTATATACCCTTTGACATTGTGACTCAAAATCTCAGAGATCCATTAATTAATGCCTTCCCCCATTCACCACACAGTCAGCCCCTCTGGGACTGAGGAAATGTAAGGCAAACCATCAGCATTTCTTAAACCTAAAATGAAAAAAATGAAAGAATTCAAATTCCATTTTCTTCAGCTAAAGCTAGGTGTGTGTCTTCCTTCTAAAATATAATTTCTGGTGGTGGAAACACATAATCAGTATGATAAAAATAAGATTTTGCATAGTAAACATGCTCCGCCTTGTTGTTTTTCAGTCCAGCTCAGAGTTTGTTAAACCTGATTTCTGGACACGGCACCAGAGATCTCAGCTCAGTTTCAAACCAGCCGTTTTAAAATTATTTAATAATGTATAATGATTATGCAGAAAACAAAGAGTTTCCTTTGAGAATAATATCTGTAAATGACTGCTCCTTAGAGGAGCCAGTACTGCATTAGGTACAGGGAAGCATCTGATTATTATGAGTTATCATAATGAGGACCCAACTGCAAATTTAAATCTCCAGGAAAGCACAAAGAACAGAAGGCTGGAACAAACAAAACGGGAATCCAAAATATACCAGGAGGAGAACCGGAGGGTAAATAGTAGGATGAAAAAACATCAGCTTTTCCTCATTTTACTAATTTGTGCCTACTCATCTGAAGGATTTCCTAAAATGCATCTGGAAGACAGAAGGAGGGAGAGAGGAGGCTGGCTTTATAGAGAGAGCTACAATCAAAGATGCACAGGTGCATCCTTTACGGGAATGTTTACCAAAGACACATGAATTATACACCCAGCTGGAATACAGAAACCAAAGTAGGAGGAGGACTCATGCATGCATTTAAGTATTTCTTTATCATGTTCTTGTTTTCTGTTGGTTTTGTTTTGCTTCTTTGATTCAGGGTTCTACAGTCTCACCTATGCACAGGTGACCACGGGAAGTCAATCGCCATTAACAAGAAGTGATGAGCAATGAGTGAATCACTTCCTGTCCTTTGGATACTTTGTGTTTTCTTCCCCCTTTGTGATAGTCTGCTCTCACCTGTGTTGGATTGTTTCCACCTGTGTCTCATCACCAATGACCACTGTTTGTGTGTGTCCTTTCCTTTTGTCAGATGGTTTGTTTGCTTTCCATTTGTTTGACTTGAAACAGCCTACTAAAGGGTGCCAGTTTGCTGTGTCATTTGCCTGCACCTGTTCAACTGTTAATGAACACAATTACTGAATTAGCCAGTCACACGGCAGCATTTCAAGGCATTTAGGCATGGTGAAGAAGACCTGCTGAAGTTCAAGAGAATGAGGAAGAGCTGTGATTTAAGTGACTTTGTACATGGCGTGGTTGTTGGATGGTTGTTGCCCAAGCAACCACCTCTAGGGTTGTGTGAGACTGAAAAAGACAATATCCAATGAGCAGCAGTTCTCTGGAGAAAATGCCTTGTGGGTGAGAAAATGGCCAGACTGTTTTGAGGTAACAGGAAGGCAATTGTGACTAATCGCTCATTACAACCAAGGTATGCAGAAGAGCATCTCTGAACACACAGCCTTATCTAACCTCAAAGCTGATGGGTAGAAAACCACAGTGTGCCACAGCTATGAACAAGAAACTGAGGCTACAGTTCACCAAAACTGACAACAGATGACTTGAGAAATAATGCCTGGTCTCAAAGTGTGCCAACATTCTGATGGTGAGGTCGGAATTTGGAGTAAACAACATGAAAGCATGGATCCATCCTGCCTTATATCAGTGTTTTAGGCTGGTGGTGGTGTAATGGTGTGGGGGATGTTTTCTTGGCTCACTGTGGGCCCCAAAGTATCAACGGAGCATCATTTAAATCCCACAGCCTGCCTGAGCATTGTTGCTGACCATGTCCATCCCTGATGGCTGCTTCCAGCAGGATAACACACCATGTCACAAAACTCAAATCACCACAAACTGGTTTCTTTAACATAACAACGAGTTCACTGCACTCAAATTTCATCCACAGTCACCAGATCTTAATCCAATAGAGCACCTTTGGGATGTGGTGAAATGAAACATTCACATCATGGATGCGCAGCCAACAAATATCCAGCAGCTGTGTGATGATATCGCATCAATATGGACCAAAATCTCGGAGGGATTTTTCCAGCAGCTTATTGAATTCATGCCACAAAGATTTAAGTGAGCTCTGGAGGTGTACCTAATAAAGTGGCCAGTGATTGTAAATATAATATTTGACACAGCTGCATCATAAATTGTTTTGTTATAGCCAGATAGTGCTGTATTTTATCTCACGTGTAACAGTGTGCGTGGCATGTTTTATCGCTGTGGACACTTAATTAAATTCACAGGATGACTCAGTGAGAAAAAGCGTCGCACCAGTTTTCAGTCACACACAGAACAGTGAAGGGCAGAAAGTTTGATCTGAAATAGCTGAAAACACCATGGTTATAATGTTGCAAAGGATACACCTGTATATCCTCAGTCATCACACAGAAACTAATTTATGGGTCACGGGCAGGAGGATGGAGGAGACGAGGAGCCACAAATTAGGGAAATGGGGAAAAAAAAGTATCAAAAGTCATTACCTAAACAAAACAGAAGGTGACTACAAAGAAGCTAACACACAGACAAACGGGCAACAGATGGAGAAGCACAGGAAACGCTGAGAAAAGGGCAAAATCAGGAACCAAAGAACCAACTCAACAACATGATGCTGTGAACGTATTAATTCAGGCAACAGTAATTTACGATTGAAGACAAAAACAAAAAAAGCTTGCATCCAGGTGTTTGAAGAACCTACAGTGTAGGTACACTACTCCCCCTGCATGCCGCACCCCTGCACAGAGCAGATGAGTTTCCTCTTAAAGAACCATGAAGTTTTGAAGTAAAGGCTTCACCGCCGCCCAGTTCACTTTTATGTTTAATTCGGAGAGAAATCCAGTTCCCAGGCTCTTTAGTTCACCGGTCTTAATTAACAGAGAGGAGATAACAAGGAGTTAGTTGCACATGCAGCCTCAGAGTGGTGATTTATCCATAATGCGTATTAGAATAATTCCCTTTTCATAAAAATTACATATTTCAGCCGATTGCCTTTTGCACTGCCAGCCCTTCATTAGCACTGCCATACAAATGAAAATGCAGCTCCGCAGTGACAAGAGTGGACAAAAAATTTTTAATGGATGGGTTACATACTCAAATATATTCAATTGGTCTCATGAGTCCTCTTTTATTTGTCCACTTTCCACTTTGCCTCAGACCTTCACCCCACCCCCAACCCCATGTACTGACCGAAGTTCATCCTATTAGCCACTTTACATTTGACCTTTCTTTTCTTTTTAGAGTAATACCTGCATATTCAGTCCAAGACCAAGAACACAGACAAAGCCCCTACTACCATTTCTACAGCTTAATAAAAAAGGTACAGAAGAGAGTGACAACTCCCAAGAGGAAAGAGGCTTTTCCACTGTATTAAATATCCACTCACTATGAAAATCAGAGAAACATAATACATCCATGTGTAACTGTCTGAATTTTTACATGTTGAAGTAGGAGGCAAACCGAGGCATTAACGGTTTATCTGCCAGTTTTGGGATAGTCACATTCATGGTAATTAATACAGAACGACATCATTTAATGTGTTACTTATTCCAGTGTTGTTAGGGTGCTTACAGTTAAGAAGAAGTTCATCTGTGAACTCTTCATCTATGTTCAGGACTAAATTGTGCGGATTAGTACGCTTTAGGTCATGTTTACCTTGTGATTAAGAAGTTTTCATGTCCAGTTTTAAAACTGCAAAATGGTGAAGGCATAAATGCTTGATGCAGTTTAATCATGTCATTACTTGTCTTGAGTTATCTGCATGCCAGGAAATAGACTTGCTTTCAGTTTGTTTGCAGGAGAAGGAAAATAGTAGAACGGTCTACAGTGGAAAGATGTACATTGTTTTTATTGCAACAAAAGGACAAGAGCGCGGTAGTAAAATGCAAACTGTATCCAGGACAGAAACAACTGCATTATACTGCTAATAAAATGTTGTCTGTTTGCAACCATCTGCACAGACAGCATGCTAACACAAAGCTAGCCAACAGCCGAGAGCGACGATAAAGCTGAATGTATGCTGACCCCAGCCCGACAGTCAGAGGCTGAACTTCAACAGGTAACAAAGCAGTGATGAGCAGTCAAGCTTGCAGCCTCCGTTTCTACATGTTCATATTTCTAAGGTAGAAGCAATGTGGCGATCACTTTGAAGTGTCTTTGAGTTGATTTTCAACTTTGCTTTAATCAGAACTGTTCACAACTTATGTTTATTTGCTTTGGAATTTCAATTCTGTGTTGCATAGTTTATTAAAAGAGTCAGCATTAATATACAGAGGCTAGCAGTACTCTCTTTCTCCTAATTTTCTCCATCATGTGGCGCAAAAGAGTGAAAGGTGATCACTCACCAGGAGGCCGGGTAAACCAAAATTACATGTTAGGGAAGTTTAGTCAAAGTATATCTGATATAGAGTGGCTTGCAAAAGTATTCGGCCCCCTTGAACTTTTCCACATTTTGTCACATTACAGCCACAAACATGAATCAATTTTATTGGAATTCTACGTGAAAGACCAATACGAAGTGGTGTACACGTGAGAAGTGGAACGAAAATCATGCATGATTCCAAACATTTTTTACAAATAAATAACTGCAAAGTGGGGTGTGCATAATTATTCAGCCCCCTGAGTCAATACTTTGTAGAACCACCTTTTGCTGCAATTACAGCTGCGAGTCTTTTAGGGTATGTCTCTACCAGCTTTGCACATCTAGAGACTGGAATCCTTGCCCATTCTTCTTTGCAAAACAGCTCCAGCTCAGTCAGATTAGATGGACAGCGTTTGTGAACAGCAGTTTTCAGATCTTGCCACAGATTCTCGATTGGATTTAGATCTGGGCCATTCTAACACATGGATATGTTTTGTTTTAAACCATTCCATTGTTGCCCTGGCTTTATGTTTAGGGTCGTTGTCCTGCTGGAAGGTGAACCTCCGCCCCAGTCTC
>VUQG01004598.1:0-10655 GCA_015106755.1 Etia nguti
TTACATGGAGAAACCTTTTGAATACAAGCGCGCTGACCCACACAGGTGTGCACACGGGTGTTCACTGTTCATAGACACAAAATACACCTTTCTTGGCTGCTACCTCAAAGCACATTGTGCGCCGTCGGTCCTGCGTGCTGCACAACAACATTCAATATTTAGTATTTACTGCTATTTACACTTAGCTAGATTAATGCGATGGCGTTAAAAAAAAAAAAAAGGATTAAGCTGCTTTTTAATGCAAATATCTATTTAGCCAGTCCCATGGCAGCAACTCAAGTGTTTAGGCATGTAGACATGGTCAGGATGACCTGCTTAACTTCATCTGAACATCCAAATGGGGATGAAAGGTGATTTAAGTGATTTTGAACGTGGCTTGCTTGTTGGCCACAAACAGGTTGTTCTGAGTATTTCAGGAACTGCTGATCTACTGGGATTTTCCCGCTCAATCATCTCTAGGGTTTACAAAGAACAGCCCGAAAAAGAGAAAATGTCCAGTGAATGGCAGTTTTTTGGCTGAAAATGCCTTTGTGATGTCCGGTGTTAGACGAAAGTAATTCAAATATCCCCATGTTACAACCATGGTACTAGAAGAGTATCTTTGAATGCACAACTCGTCAAACCTTAGCCAAAACCACACGCTGTGCCACGCCTGTCAGCTAGAAATTGAAAAATGAGGCTACAGTTCATACAGACTCACCAAAATTGGACAGCAGAAGTTTGTAAAAACGTTTAAATGGTAGGGTGGGACATTGGCAGAAAGATCATATAGCATGGATCTATCCTGCCATGTATCGGTTGTTGAGGGCTGATGGTGGTATTATGTTATATTACAGCCTACCTGAGAATATTTGCTGAATATGTCTATCATTTATGACCACAGAGTACTCATCTTCTGAGGGCTGCTTCTAGCAGGATAACATGCCATAAAGCTCAAATTATGTTAAACTGGTTTGTGAACATGACAGTGAATCCATTGTACACAACTGGCTTCCAGGCATCCACAGTCATTGGATCTCAATCTAAATGGGATGTGGTGGAACAGGAAATTCATACTACTGATGTGTCTCTCCCTCCCTTTCCCTCTTCCTGTCTATCTATCTATCTATCTATCTATCTATCTATCTATCTATCTATCTATCTATAACTTTAAGATTGCTCATAAGTCTTTGACTCTCCTTTCAAACTTCTGGGTTTTCTGTGGTTTTTCAAATTGTGCTCATTACATGAACCTGTAGTTGAGCCACAACTCCACAGAGTTTTTCAACTCTTCTGCACTAGTAAAATGTCACTGTCATTTATGTCATTTATGCTGTAGGTGGATGTACGAGTAGTCACTACAGAGCATGCCAAGCACTTCTACAATCCTGCTGAGGTCTCAGTCAAAATCTACAGTGACAAGGATGAATGGGAGGTAATAACTAACTTGATTATGATGTTCTAATGTAGCCATTATTAGCCTGAAAACATATATAGCTATATATATAGAAAAGACAAATATAGTAGACGTGACATATATTATCAATATGAAGGTCAGCTTGTGCTCTTGAAATGAAATAGGTGAAGGAATACCATACTGAGTGAAATGAAATGTGGTATGAGTTGCCCATTATTAGTTACTTGTGAGAATTCTGAGACATAAAAACACTGGTTTAACTTATCATGCATTCCAGACAGAAGTGAAGATGTGATTGTGTAACTGGATGCATTTCAAACAGCATGTCTCTCATTTAGCTGTGGAAACAGAGATCTGACCCTGTGCTACATATTGAGCTAAGGCGTTGGGCAGACCTACTTGTCATTGCCCCTCTTGATGCCAACACTCTTGGAAAGATTGCTAATGGCATTTGTGATAATCTGCTGGTAAGAAGATGAAATTCTAAAGATTTTGCAAATAATCATTTATTGCAGAATTTCTGTGAAATGATTTCCAGGTTTATGAGTATTTGTCCTTTCAGACGTGTGTGGTAAGAGCCTGGGATACCAGTCGACCTCTACTCTTCTGCCCTGCAATGAACACAGCTATGTGGCTGCATCCTATTACAGCCCAGCAGGTATCCAGACTGAAAGAGTTTGGATATGTGGAAATCCCCTGCATTGCCAAAAAGCTAGTGTGTGGAGATGAAGGTGAGTTTTAATATGAGGAGGAACTAAATATATTTAACCTCTGCTAATATTTACTTTTAGTACTGACTCTCAGATTGTAGGAAATTGAAAAAGGGTTGAAATTTACAATAATATTTACATATTTATGTGGTTAATAAACCTCCCAAAATTAGACTTAGAATTATGCAACAGCAGACATCATATTCTCACATTTGTGAGCCTTACTCAAGTGAATGTCTTACAATTTCCTTAAAAAAAGACTGACATGATTATTATGGCTTTAAAATAGCTGGAGATTAATATTCACACATGCCATGGAGCCAGCGACTTATTTTACCACACCCATCTTCAACTTTGCCTTTATTTATTTATTTATTTTTACTGCAAACCTGTAACTATATCTGTAGCTCATAAATTTCCATAATATTTTTTTATACTCCAGGTGTCTTCACCTGGAGTATAAAAACTCATGCACATCTATATGATTGGACTATTTTTTTGCAGTCAGGGGAAATTCCCCCCTGCTGGCCGTTAGAAAAAATGCCTCTTTAAGTATGATTATGGG
Organism: Etia nguti; assembly: GCA_015106755.1. Taxonomy (NCBI): domain Eukaryota; kingdom Metazoa; phylum Chordata; class Actinopteri; order Cichliformes; family Cichlidae; genus Etia; species Etia nguti. The sequence goes on from VUQG01004598.1 coordinate 2,672, forward strand.
TTACGTCCTCCTTTTATATATAGTCTATAGCAGGAGTACTTGAACTGCGCAGGCAAGAAACGTGACAGTAGTGAGTAAATCATATGACATCAGTGGTCCAAAGGTGAATAAGGAGAATGGCAGGTAATAGTGATAAGACCAGGTGACACACAACATCACAGGCAGATAAAACAAGAAGTTAAATCTCACCTTTAAAAAAATAGTTTCAAAGGCTAGTTTTTCTACCTTCTTCCTTAACACAAATTCTAAACTCTCCTTCACCAGCTGTGTTACATTTCAGTGTCCTGTGGCTGTAAAAAGTACACTATGCACCAGCACACTGTGACTATTAGCTGTTATAGGTAAACAGACCTTAGTCTAAATCACATGCCACATGCTTCCTTTTTTTCTGATAAGGTGACTTATCCCAAGGATGATTTTAGATTAAAGTGGCTCTTGAATTGCTCTTAATTACCAGGCGCAGTAGCCAGCTGTGTGGGAGGTCATATCAACCTGCTTAGTGCTCACTGTTAAACTGTGTCACATAAACCTTGACATAGTAAGTTACCTACCAGAGGCATATTTCAGTTCCTTTCCAAAGACACTGTACTTAAGAGATAACTGTGGTACAAAGTGATTATCTAGGAACATCTAAAACTGCCTACTTCCTTTTTTTGTATCAAGGACTTGTTTTTCATTCTGTCATGTGGCTAAGCAAAGTATTAAGAGACTTAGCCAAACTATGTGAACATCTTACAAGTCTTTAGATGTGCTAGGATGACATGGCATGTCTTACAACGCAGGTAGTTTCAAGTATAACCTAGCACTCAAACTCACCACAAGATAAAAATGAATAGGCCTCAGTGGAAAATGCTACACGTATTTGACACCATTTTCTGTGGCTCTGGTAGAAGCTACTTTTTGTGTTGCGTGTGTTGTTGTGATCAACCTTGCACTCTAAAGCAGTAGACTGTTATAGCATAAATAGCAACTAAGTGAAATGTATAGATCGTACAAGTTCTAAAGTTGGCATAATATAGTTCGTGTGCTTTAAGACTTATGGTGTGATTTGTAAATGCAAAAACTTGTGTTGCATGGTCTATTTTTGTATAAGGTACTACCATTTTATCTACTTACCTCTTCACAACTTCCGTTCATTTCATTTATTTTCCCCGTTGATACAATTTGTTGTTTTTTGCTAACTGGAGCTTATCTCCTAAAATGCTTGGGTGCCTGGATACCAGAGGTGACAACACTGCTGATACTTTGCATTCATATTTAACATGCTGTGTGAGGCTGCTGCGTCTGCTAAATCTATATCTGTAGCTACTGTGTCGGCTACTTTATTCTGAGAAATTATTTCTGGAGAAACCTTTAATATAACCTAATGTATATAACTATAGTCCATGGTGAGTATTGATTATCCTGCTTCTAGTTGCCCTAGGCTGCCGTTTATTAAGCTGTGTTTTCAGCTAAATCAAAAGCAGTTTGCTATTAACATCCACTAAGAGGACAGGAAAGTATAAATGAGAATAGAAAGTGCTAATATAAGGAACTGAAAGTACTCATCTTAATAACTCAGTCTTATAGCAAGTGCAAAGAAAATTGGACAGAAGACAAAAGGCTAAATATTGATTCAGTGGGAATAACCTCCCTTCACAATGTTATTCAAGGATATCTAACACTGGACTTTTTAATGTCATGTTTATGTCTTGGCTTTGTAAACCACTTTCTGTGCAGTGGAAAAGTAATGAAGTTTAATGAAGTGTCACCTAGACTGTATAACTCAGTTTAAGACATTGATTGATACTATGTCAATTCATACAGTTGACCTTGGTACATTAATCTAATGACTTATCATTTTTTTATTGGCACAAATGACTGCAGATATACACATGGATACAATTAAAGCTTCAAAAATAATGTACTAATCAATTCATCTATTCTGGAGACCTGCTGCAGAAAGTGTTATAAAAAAAATAAATAAAATGGAGGAGCTGTGCCTATGAGCTATGTTGCTAATAGTGCTGTCTTTTTGATGCATTGGTGGGGTTTGGCTCAGATTTATATGCAAACAGCTTGAGTGTAGTGTAGTGTATTTATGAATGTGAAGAATGTGCATGAGCATTTGCATTGCAATTGTGTACATGTCTTCTTTGTATTTTCCTTCAGGCACTGACTGATTTATAGTTTGCTACAGAAGACATTTGTATAGCTCATAATTCTTTGCTTTTCCAAAGGTAAAGGTGCCATGGCAGAAGTATCGACTATTGTCAGTCTTGTCAAAGAGTATCTTCAGAAACCAGATGAGTCATCTTTGGAGGCATGAACGTCATATTGTACATCCAAGCAAACACCAAAGACCAAAGCAAAACAAACACTATGCCTTGTTGTCGGATTTGTCAAACTGCCACGGTCCAACACACCCATGGTAAACTCATTTACTTGCTTTCACCTGATTTACTTCATAAATTCACTTCTTAGAATGTGTGGGTGTGTACAGAACATCATTGACAGGCATCTCTCTAAATCCTCTTTTGGTATTGTTAAACCTGTTGGGGCACAGCGCCTTTACATTTCAAAGACGTGCATGGACTCTGTCAGCATTATCGCATCACCTCTGGAGCTCGGTCAGCCCGGAGGTTAAAAACAAAAAAGTTGGTAGTGTGAGACATTAATTTTTAGCTGTCACCATCAGTTTTTCGAGGTACATTTTAAACGGTTTTGTGCTGTTTTTTTGCATATTTATTTTGTGTAGATAGTAACACATTATTTGGTATCCCAAGTAACATAAAAGATAAGGTAGCAACAGCTGCATCTCTCAGAGATGACATGAAAGTGCGTTTTGTATTATGCATTTCTTCCCTGACTTGAACAGACAGTTTGAGCCTGTTTACGATGTGCTCTACTTGTTTTTCTTGGAAAGGCTTTCGTCCGACTTTACCTTTGATTGTTTATTCTTTTTGTTTAATGTTAGCTGACGTATTCAGATGTAGATATAAGGATAATGAAACCTGCGAGATTGCCACATTCCTGTTTGCTAAGTACCACCCTAAATGAACATCTAATAATATACCTGTTAAAAAGACCATATTAATGCTCAAAGCTGTAAAATGTGTTTATATGTTTTGTGTCTTTGATAAAGGAACTGAACATTTTGCCATTGTCAAAGGTAAAAAGACGAAAGTGCAACAAATTAAAATTTCAGTCATGTTTGTGAATGTTTTCCCATCAGATTCATGAAAGCCACTGTAATTTGGGGTTTTCAATGGGTTTTAATTAGTTCTTTGAAGTGTCCTTTTTCCAGGATCGATTATTGGGCATAATCATTCTTATCAGACATACAGGATGTGTCTTTAATGACTTTAAAAAAAAAGAAACAACAAGAATTGGGTAAATGAGTTTGAATAATTTATAACTCTGGCTGGCTCTTCTTGTCAAAGTTTGTAGAGTTCATTTAAATTGGTTGTTTTCCTTTTAAATATAGTCCACACATTTTCAGTAGGGTTGGGGAAGGTGATTCCTGAAGCTTGCTTTATCTATTCCAAATCCAGGTGTAGTTTTTGGATTGTTATCCTGTCCAGCTCTTGATTTGAGATAAAGTTGATGAATTTGGAGGTAGTCCTCCTCCTTTAATATTCTGCCGGTATTGCTGGCAGCAAAACAGCCCCAGGGCATTGTGCTACCACCACCATGCTTGACAGTTGCTACAGTGTTTGTCCATTTGAAAGCCACACCTATACTCCTCCAAACATACCTCTTTATTATCTCAATCTCTGTCACATCTTTGACCATAAAACTTTTTTTCCAGAAGGCTTGTTCACATGTGGACAGCTGCAAATTTCAGTCGAGCTTAAAAGTATTGCTTTTGGAGGAGGAGCTTCTTTCTTAGTTGGCACCCTCACAGTCACTAAGAATTGTAGTCAGTCACTAACGAGGAGTTATTAGACCTTGGCGTTGTTGACCTAAGACACTGTAGAACCTTCAGCACCAATTATTAAAAAATGTAAGTAAGTGTATATATATATTTGAGCCTGTATTTATATTTTTGACCCCGTATGGATAAGAGGCAATCCAAAATAAATTCTTGTTTGTTTGTTTTTTAAAGTCACTGAAGATGAATGGTGAACAATCATTCCACTCTGGGAATTTTTACAATAATAAAAAGCCCAAAATTACCATGACATTCATGCCCGTGATGCGCGTATATAAACTTGGTGGATGTTCATATTTCTTTGAAGTGTTATGTGTGTACTGTATGTAAAATAAATAATAAAATATAATGCTGATTCAGACTGCACTTGTCTGTTCTGGGCTCTGTATGATATTAGTGAGAGATCCTTTATATGGTCATAAGGGGAACCATGACAAAAGTAAAAATATGGAATTGCAAACGAGTATAAAAGCATTGCATGAAAGAAAAAGTAATTAAATCCATGTTCTGGCCATGTCATCCATTATAGTGTGAACAACATCCTTCTTATTTAATTCTATAGATGCTTTCCTGGTGCATATGGGGTTAATTATCTGACACAAGGCAACAGAAACCCTTTTCCCAACAGGCAGTTTGACAGACTAGTTTTACTGCAGAACAACAAAATAAAACTTTCATGATACGGATATCCTTGACTTGGTAACAACGATACATCCTCATTTTGTTTGTGCATTTTTTGGAAAGTTTCTTTATATTTGCTTTAAGATGGTTTGAGCTTTTTAGAAGAGCTTCCCCAAATGCTTTTACAAGATGTCCAAAGGGCAAGAGTGACGAAACCCATGGATCGCATTAGTGTTAGACATGTTTATCTTTGTGAAAGCCCTCTATCTCCTAACAAAGTGAAACATCCAGGTCTGGATTGTGTCCAGAGAAAACAGACGGTACACAACTGTCTTACTTGTAATAAACTGAAAGTGCACCTGGCAGGTGGCAGTTGTCTGGAGTAGTATTATGTTGGGACAAGTAGGCCTACCCCCCATTTATGAGATCAGAATACTTTGTATTGCAATCTAAGTCAGCCGCGTCATGCTGTATATTATGTTGATCATTTTATGTTTTTTTCCCCCATTACCCTCATTACCTTAAAGGTCTATGGTGTTATTGTGAACTGCTCATCTTTTCCTGGTCACACAGCACTAGGAAGTCTCTTTATTTCCTTGTCGTCAAACTGAACTTGTCTCTTTAGCATTAATACCTCCCGTCTCTGCTAAAGAGAAACCTTCTCTTCTAATTTGCAGCTGCATGCTGCATGTTTTGTGTGTGTGTGTATTTTTGTTCTGTTCATTTTAATTTCTCTAGGCTGTGTAGAGGGTAATATTTTATTGTACTTTTTCCCTGCTTCCTCCAAATCCAGTTGGACTGGAGAGAAATTTGCCTTGCAAATAACTGAGGGGATTGTTACTGTTGAGCTGTCGAGGTTGCGGCACATGGAGCGACGTGAATGGCTCCCAAAATGAAAAGCATCCTTCCCTGAGGCATAACCTGTCCTGCTGCTATTGGCTGCTGGCCGATTCTGTTAATGAGGCTAGAGAAACATTACATCAGCCATTCTGACAAGGGGAGTGTCATCCTGGCCTTGATATCACTGTGGGGGAGTGTGCAGCTTGCAGGTGTGCTTAATGGGAATGAACAGTGTGTTCTAAGAACTGGGTACAGATCATGAAAACTTCAGATAGGTGATACGAAATGGTCAAAGTTGCACTTCCAAAAACATTTTTTCACTCAGCTGCCAGTTTAACACATGCTTAACTAAAGATAGCTCCCAAATATCACAATCAATTGAATCTGTTGTGTGATTTGCAGGTGAAACTGAGCAGTTTCTGTAAGTACACATGATGCCGTCAGCAAGAAACTGACTCTGCAACATACCAGCTCATCACATGAAAGTGTGTCGTCATATTTCAGCAGTGATGAACAGTTAAACCCTAGCTGTATCAGTTACTTAAAAGATTAGCCAGCTAACTGGTATTAGTACTATTTTAGTTCAAAGAAAGCTCAAAACTTTTAAAGTGAATCATTACTTCCCTTCATATAATACTACCGTTATTTAATCAGATAGACACCTGCGAACATGAGACATAAGTAGACAAACAAGCATGCAAGAATAACGAGTCCACAAATCTCAAAACCAGCAGGATCAGAAACAGGAGGGATTTGAAACATCAGATAGCGAGGCTTTAAAATGTCCTGGGGCTGTAAAAATACATTTGCAGTTCATTGAGTTTAAAAAGTCCAATGTACCTAAGCCATATTTAATTCTTGCTGGGTGTGTATATGTGGGACATATGCTCTAAGCCAGAATAGCTAGGATGCCATTGGTTTAAATGAGAGACACCTAAAGACTGGAAACATAACCTTAAACACTTTAACTTTATCACAGTTATATCTACTGCAGACACAATCATAATTTCATTTCAGTTGCTTTAATCCTGTTACTATAGCTATAAAAATGTGGATTCATTTTTGTAGTTGTCTACTGAAAGCTGAGTGTTGTATTTGCTGTGATGTATCAGAATTATACAGGTTAACTGTCTCATTTAACAGAAAAAATATCACTTGAACATCATATGACCCCTGCCACAAATTTTCTGTCAACATACTATACGGTGAGGCTGTGTGTCAATATGTATGCACTTTCACTAACACGTCCGACATGAGTGTCTGATGCAACCCAAGCAGTCTCTAGGCTCAGTGTGTGTTTGTGGCCTCTGGGAATGTTTAAGCGTGTTTCATCAGAAACTGCATCCTGAGAGATCACCTGCTCTGCTCCCTGTGTCACCACAGCTCGCTTTACCCACTCTGAGATGCTTAAAAGTGGTAAACACCATGTGCATTCACTCAGGAGTGTGTTTTACGTGCATAAATAATATTTAGTATTACTTATGCATATTTTCCTACACTTTACACACAGATACAATTATAGATGTTCATCTTATGCCAGTCACAGTGTGTGGTGGCTTTAGAATTTACTCTAAAAGCTCTCTTACTGACCACAAACATGGAAAGGCTGTAATCTGTGCATATAAGAATGAGTTGAGAATGAGTCAGCATTTCCCACACGCTTCTGGATTTGACTCAACCATGCAGTGCTGATGCATTTATTGCTTTCTTTGTATACCTTCTTTTATCTGGGATGCAAACCTTTTTTAAAGAAAACCTGACCCATGTTGGTAAAGCCTTCACTGAAATCCTCTAACTTAAAACATCCATATCTGTATATGTATGCAAATTTAAAACAGTGAGGTCTCACAGGGGGAAATGCCCACTACAAATGCAAAACTGCAGATTCCACTGCGAGTTAATTTGTGTGGAGCTATCTGTTAATAAGGGGCAGCCATTTGGGCCTCTTTAAATAAAAACATGATCAAATCAATCAGTATCTTTTCATCCTGTGTAATCATTTACAGACTTGGTTCCCAGCAGTTGTTCTAAAAGTGTTTGAGTTATTTCTGACCTATTTATGAACACGCTTGTCATGTCTACCTTTACATGTCTATCACACATCTCAAAGCTATGTACTGTATATGTTTAATATTCCTTTATTTGTTGCCTTGTATGTTTGAAGATGTGTGAGTCCCCTTGATGCCTTGTGTTGGTTACCCCAGAGCTGTAATGCCATAGTAACTGGAAATGGGGAAGATGTGAAGAATGATCCATGGGGGGCGGGGGGGTCATTCCTCACATCAGGTACAAAGATGCTCCTTGATTAGCATCTTTGTACCTGTGAAACCCCCTGGGACTCGTGGAAGCAACCAACTTGTCTAGACTAAACTGTGGCACCCCCATGGGACACATAAATTAGACTTTGGCTCACAGGTGAAGAGGGACATGATGCAAGCGCTACAAGACATGAACTCATCCAGATGTCAAATCAGTGGAGAGTGTAAGAATTTAGGCGTGCAATATATAATATAAATTTATTATATTAGAAAACATCTGATTAGATTTAAAGGTAAAATCCCAGTCATGAGTAATGACAAGAAATGAAAAAAAAAAAAAAAAAAGCCCAGG
>VUQG01004601.1:0-11023 GCA_015106755.1 Etia nguti
AACAGTTGAACTGTCACACTGCTCCCACTGCCAGACTGCAACTGCACCTTATGTACATTCTGTGGTATTCATTTCACTTCATTTCATTCCTGTCATCCTGTATTTTATGTATATAAGATTTAGATTTTATAGATAGGTTATTTATGGTTGGTTTACACAGCTTGTGTAGGTTTGTGTATGTATGTGTAGCTGTGTGTGTGTGTGTGTGTGTGTGTGTGTGTGTGAATTGTGCTGCTTACGTTGTTGAGATATACAATGCTGTGCTTGAGAGTCACCATCTACCGGAACCAAATTCCTTGTATGTGTCTGTGCATATACATGGCCAATAAACACGATTCTGATTCTGATTCTGATTCTGATACCACAAAAAAGAATGACGGCCCTTTGGTAGCCCAGATCAGGTTTGCCAGAGGTAGTCCACACATGGGCCAGCACAGGACCATCAGTGTGTCTGCAACTGGCCTTTTGCTGGCCCATGTGTGGGCCACCAAAGGGCCATGTGTAAGCACATTGTGTGGGTTAGGTTAACTGGTAACTCTAAATTGCCCATAGGTGTGAGACTTACTGCTTAGGTGTTAAGACTTTTGCACAGCACTGTACAAGCAATCTGAATTTAATTTTAGCCAGATCTGGGTCTCGCATCATGGTTCGCATCCCACCAGCCAGCCAGCCGGGGCATTTCTGTGTGGGATTGCGTGTTCTGCCTGGGCATGCATAGGTTCTTTCTGGGTACTCCAGCTTCTTCCCAGAGTCCAAAGGTTAAGTTAATCTCTGAATTAGCTGTAGGTACAACCCTGAATTGGAACTTCATTGTAAGAGTACACACTGGTATGATCCACAAGTTTAGGATGTTTGCATTGATCGGTCTCTCAGACACCTCGGTAGTAGAGCTCTGCATCGATAGTCTGACATCAAATGGTAAAATTGCAACTGTGAATATTCATGTAGTCAGTACAGGAATTGGCATGAATATGCACAGTCTTATAGCAAGACTGCTGGATGAGGTGCAGTACCTCGTGAGGAGCGAACTTTTTAGAGAATAGCAGCCAAATTTATATCAGTCATCTCATTTGCTCTTTATGGATTTTGTAATCGTGCCACGTAGTTTAAAGACTTTCTCTCTCTTTGAATGAATGAATCGATGCAAAAAGTCACTGAATGCCTTTAAAAACTCTGCATGAATAAAAATGTGATTACTCATATTAGTAATTTGTGAGTCTCAACATCTTTTCAGTAGAAATTAAAATCATCTCACCTCATGTGGAGGAAATGCAGCCTCATATGTGTTGTTGCCCAATAGCCGGTTGATTCCTACAGTGGAATAAAGAACAAGGACACCACATTAAAAATTTAAACCCAGTCGTAATTGAGACACAAATCCACAGAGCCGCTCATTAAAACCGTTATTTCTGCAGGACAAAAGCGCAATTATTGTCATCCATTTACTGAAACACTAGACAGCGCGATAAGGTGGAGGAAAGTTTGGATTTGAAAAGAGTTGCTCCATCTTGTGATTGAGCTGATCTGATTTCTTGGAAAGTAAAGTGGTCAAAGCTATTAAAATATTAACGTGAAACCCATTCCAAGATGCCGAGGCCAAACTTTAATCAGCAAATAATATTGGCAGCTGATAGACAAGATACTGAGATAAAAAGAAAAAAAGAAAACCAGTTGCCCAGAAGGAGAAAAGAGGAGAGATCAGACACAAATTAGACTGTACCACTTTTGCATCGGCAGCTCCCACTATCACTCTGAAATCAAATTAACAGAAACAGACGTTTTTCCTTTTAAAATAAATGTAGACTCTGTTCCTTTCTCAGTGGATACATTGTCCTAAATGGATCATTAAGATGGTTATACGGAATGGCATTTGTGCGATGCTGCTGGAAACACTGTTCTGTATGTGAGGAGAAAGCACTGTGATTTACCCATCTTTGATTTTCCGTCCTCATACTTGGTGCGCTGCAGGACATGATGGACTATTCTGCTTCTGGTGGAATTGGAGAAGAAGGTCTCTCTGTTGTTGATTGTGAAGCTGGGAGGAAATAATGGCACACTCCTTCAGTTATTCATAATGCAACAGTGTATCAATATCACTCAGTAGAGGCCTTTAATGAGAGCTGACTCAATAACGATGGGAGGTTATTAAAATACAATTCATGGTGCAAAGCTTGTATTCATCCCAACGTTATTATCCCCTTCCCCCTTAAAAAAACGGCCCAGTCTGACAAGTTAAGGGAAAGTGGAATTGATTCACTGACAGACGAGATTAGATGATGCCTTTCATCACAGGGAAGTTTTGAAAATATGGAACAGCAAGCAAGTTATTTCACGCGCATCTGCTGCTGTATTTCAATTTCTTATTTATGATCAACTTGTCTTTATCATCATGGCTCCCGAGTTCAGATGCAAAACTATAAAATATACAAGACTTTAAAGTGCAAACTTCATCACATGGTTTCTAAATTCCACATTAAGACTTCAGGACATGAGCGGAAGTGATGGTTAAAAGAGTGTGGGGGGGACTAGGAATACTGGTGCCCTGTAAAAACACTGTAATCCTGTTTGTGAGTCCTGGCATGCACGAGTGTGTATACATCCTCCTTACTGATGCATGCGTGCTCTGCTGAAGGGAGCTGTGTAGCAGTCGGTTTCCTCCAGGTCAGGCAAGGCCTCTTTGTCCAGCTTCATGGGATTTCTGGGAAGCCAGCTTTTGATTTGGCGACATCTCAGATGAAACCTGCTGCACAGGCGCACACAGAGAAACGAGATTAACGGCACAGATTAAACGAAGATTGTTTACTTTGATATGAGACGGAAGTCCCTGACCCTTTTCTCCTGACGCTACCATGACGACCTTGCACCACCACAAAAAAACATGTCTGCACACATGTGCACATGTACATGCATTGCTGGACAGCACATGGCTGATTATCCTTTTTCATTTTCATTTCCATGACCCGTGAGGCCAATAGAGACTGATCCAGGATAACAGCTTGCTTAATCCAAATCATAGGATCACTATATTTTTGCCACCACATAGCCATGATTTACAGACCAAGAGTTGAAGGGCATGCACTGATTTTTTCAACATAACATACAAAAAGGTTCTGCAAGGCTGCTACCAGTGGTTTGAGCTAATGCTAACATATTCACACTGCTTGTGCTAACAAACACGTATATTTACAGTCATTTGAAAAGGGAAAGTTTTCATTGAACTCCATGCAGTCTCTATGCATCCAAACTAATTTAATTTATTGTTTATTTCATGCCAAATGTTTTCATTTGGTGAAAGGTGCAGGCCAGTTTAGCACCTGGACTCTTCTAATATGAAGTCATGCCATTACATTTTACAGTGTAAACAACCACCTTTAGCAGCAATAAAGTGAAGCGATCATTTTCTATATGACTTTATAAGTGTCTCACACCATTGTGGAAGATTTTTAACCCACTCTTCTTTAAAACGTTACTTTACTTCATTGAGGGTTGCAGGCATTAATTCATCTGCAACTCTTTTAGGGTCCTGCTAAAGCATTTCAGTTTGGTTGAGCTCTGAACTTGGGGTCATTGCATCTCCTTGATTGTTTTCTTTTTCAGCCATTCTGTTGTAGATTTGCTGCTGTGCTTGGCATCATTGTCCTGGTGCATGACCCAGTTTCAGGCCAAGCTTTAGCTGTTGGGCAGACGGCCTAACATTTGACTCTATAAAACGCTGATATACAGCAAAGCTCATAGTCGACTAAATGACTAAGTTGCCCAGGTCCTGTGGCTGCAAAACAAGCCCAAATCAACACACCAGTTGGTGGTTTTGCTGATACGCTGTATTTGGTTTTCACCAAATGTTCCACTGTGTATTATGCCAAACATCTCTGATGTGGTCCAAAGGACGTTGCAAACCTAAGCTGTGCTGTCAGAGAGATGAGGTTTTCTTGTGTATCTAATGGCCGACATCTGGCACCTACTTAGCCTCTGAATTCCTATAGAAGTAGTAAGTGTACTAGTGTCTATCGGTGTAACTGAACCATATATTCACCATTCAGTGATAACCAAATGTATAGTAATAATACTGAAGCTGAGGGCTTAAAACAGAATTTCACAAACTGGGTGATACTGTTGGCTGTCTTTTATATACTGTCTGAGTTTTACATTGTACACTATCTAATTTTAGGACGTTAGCTTGTTGCTGTTGTGCCATAAAAAATACAGTGGAGCTGAAGCATTGATTTTCAGATATTTAGTCAATAATAAGTTAACTTAATTATCAAAGCTATTATCATTTTCATCAATGCAAAGAGTAAATTTTAAGATATTTCAACGTATAAAAAGGTGAAAATCTCAGAGCTGCTGCCGATGCCTTGGTCAGTATAAATGTAAAAATTTGCATATAAAATTTCACTGTAATCGACTCACTAATTAAAAAGAAATTTAAGTTAAATTCTGATAAATTGAAACCTAATGGTGATGACATAAGTAGTAAGAAGCTGCAAAAAGAAACAGATCTAAGGATCTAAGGGTAGAGAGGACATCACAGTTTTTGATACTGGGCTTTATTAATAAAATGTATCGGACTTTAATATCAATCCCAGGTGGAATTATCCTCAGGCAGCCATCAGTTTCTGTACAAAATGTCCCGACAATCCTTCAGTCTGGACAAGTGTTTGATCAGCCTTCAGACAGACACTCTTTGAGTGATTCTGCTATGCAGCTAAAAATCTGCTCGCTTGGCAATGCATCCTTCTCCAGATTTGTTGGAGAGGCCTCCAGTAATTTGTGAGGCTGCTGTTCTTGTATGCATTAAATAAATATAAATGGCAATTCTGCTGCAAAACATACTTGCTGACAGATAGTATTTAATGTGTTGTTATGAAGGCTCCAGGTACTGTATGTAAAGATACTAATATCAAACCAACAAGGAGTCGCCACAGCCCATTTGTTCAGCTTTACAGGAATGTGAGTTAGAGACAAACCATTAGTTAACACATAAAGCTCATTTACTGCTCGGGTAGATTTTTCTTTTAAGAACAACAGCTTAGTGAAAGCCTGCAGGAGCGCTGAGGAAAACATAATGATGCTCATTCTTCACAATGACTAAGATCACTCTCACACAAGATTTAATTTAGTTCCCTGAAGTGCTTTGTTCTCAGTTGGACAGGTGGGCGAGTGATTCTCGTCTGTCCGCGTGATATTGTCTGATCTTTGTGCGTGCGGTTAGTGTGTATACACGGTATGTGAAAGCGTAACAAAATAAGGCTGCTGTTATCAGAGTACGATCAACCTCTTTAATTTTCTACTGACTACAGTCTGTCTATCCATAATGTCATTGTGTTAGTTTATGGCTACAACGTAGTCGGCATTTAAGTAGAATAAAACCCTAAAGCGGGCACTTATACTGTAGTTAGTGTGTCAGGTCCACTTACCCTTGGTTGGCTATGCTAATAAGATGTGTTCAAAACAGTGAAACAACAGCAACGACACGACTCCCAGCATGTTTGGAGTTTAATGGATTGAAGCGAACAGTCCTCCACCACCAGCAGTATCACACTTCACTAAATGTTACCTTTAAGAAGCTTAACAAAGGCCCTTTTATAGCTCAGACATTAAGTGTCCACTTTGCTGTTGCTCAAGTATCATTTTAGTTCTCTCTCATCAAGTGAGTAAAGCCACTGAAAAAACAGCTTTCAAATTTTATGCATTTCTCCACAATTTTAAATAATTATAACAAATAAGCCATGCTCGAGACTAAAGATATCAGACATTTTACTGCATGAGTGAGTATATTTTAAAGGAAATATTGTAAATCAATATATTTCACCATCAGTTGAGAATCATTTGCATTTAATGAAAACTATGGCTGTGCACGACTCACTCACGAGTGATCAACCACATACTGGTGATCCATCGAGCAATTTGATGCCACCTTTATATGACTGGGGAAAAAAATTTGGTGTACAGAAATGTAATATCTAAGACACAGGTGTTTTGATTTTTAGTATGATTTTTTTTTTTAAAACACTGTTTTCATGTTTTATGCTTTCAACCAAAACATGCTACCGCATTTTCTTTCAGTTTCTGGTTATTTCTGTCCGCTTTCCAGTGAGAAGAGGAAATGGAACTTTGGAGTTCTTCACAGAACTTGGACAACACTTGAACACCACATCAAAGCGCAAATGCGGCTCTCTAAAAATAGCATGCAAATAAGTCTGTGGGGCTCCGTTTTATCTTTTATGAAGAGTATTTTATAGAAAAGCAGTCAGAACTGGGTGAGCTGCTTTACTGGACCTTTAAAACCGTGCTGTATCGTAAACTCATTATTTTTAAATAAATAGGAAATGGCTTGTATTTGAAAAACCCTGAAAAATTAAGTACCGCACTTAATCAGTTAAGAATAGCAATTGATATTGTTAATTATTTTGTTAAAAACGTTCCTTTTCAATCATCTATTACATCATCTTTATTGCATACCTTTCAACTTTAAAATTCTAGCTTTTATAAATGCTCTATATGTACAGTACACTCGACCTTTCACATACCGTATCACTATGAGGGCTGCAAAAGGACAAACACAGGCTTACTCAATCTTTCACTGTCTCTGTTCCTCACAGACTCATAGTTTCAGTCTTAAAATGCAAACCATCATCCACATTACTACTGAATCCCCCAGACACACCTATGCCTATGAATTTGATTAGAGACTGATGTATTCAGCTTAAATTATTCCTTAAATCAACTTACCTGCCCAAGGTTTTGCTCTTCCAGTCTGTAAAGTAGCATTTTTTTCTTTAATAACAGAAAAGAATATAGGTTAGAAAGACTGCATAAAGTTGCCGGTGGCTTAAAAAGAAACAAAAAAACTTCTACTCTTATGTTTTTTCAGAGTTAAAAGGCTGATTCCTTATTTACCTGAAAGGCATTCGGATGTTCATCTGCTCAGCGTACTTGCAAAGCGTGTCCCAGGTAGCGTGGACCTTCACAAACATGATGTCATTGTTTGTCAAGGAAGGCTTTGAAAAACAAAAAAAAATGCAGGGAACTGAGAACAAGGGAGATTTAAGTAAATAATAAAGCAACTAAAAGTCTCCGAGTTATATTTACCTCTTTCTCCAGCATCAGACCCTCAGCTCGTAAATTCTTCTCAAACGTGCACCTCTTCTCCACCTGTGGACTCGACTTCTTATAAACCAGGATGTAGTCGATGCGCTTTTTACCATCTCGGAAAAAGAGCCCGGATGAATCTGTTGGATTCTTTCCCTGTAACAACAATATTTTATCCAAAACAAAGGACAGCTTCTCAGTGTGCTAATGCCAAAATGACTTGGAACATCATCAGTTTACATTTTGTGTAGATTCAGGCAGATCAGTGAGAGTGTGTTACCTGAACTGAATCTGTGCGGGCCTCTAGTTTAGCTCGGGTGACAGGCTTTTGCAGCAGAAATGACTCGTCTGCCCTCGTTTCACACGTACTTACTTCAGACTCCTCCACGTAGTGATCCTTGCCATCCTCTGCTGCACACAAGTCACAGCAGGATCAATAAAAACACTATTGAACTGGTAAGAAACAACTAAGAGTACCTGAAGTGCAATAGGTCTTTGTTCTTGCTAAAGTCAATAT
Organism: Etia nguti; assembly: GCA_015106755.1. Lineage (NCBI taxonomy): Eukaryota > Metazoa > Chordata > Actinopteri > Cichliformes > Cichlidae > Etia > Etia nguti. The sequence goes on from VUQG01004601.1 coordinate 7,610, forward strand.
TTTCCCTAATCTGGCTGCCAACGCTGACATTAGCTCTGAGCGAAATAAAAATGTAACTTATTTAAACGTGGGTGTCAGGTTGAAAACGGCACCTTGATGCAATTTAACAGATCTGAGCACCGATGTTTAAAAAGCCCCAATCTTATTTCCTGCCTTGATATGTGCAAACCAAATAACATTTTGTCCAGCCCACACAATATAAACAGTAAATATTGTGCCATAAATTCATTTTCTAACTGTTCCAGTAGCTCAGCATTGCTTTGTTTTTGCCTTGCTGATTATTCCTCTGCAGCAAAATGTGTGGAAGCTTTTCAGCTCAAATTTTATGAGGGCAAATGTGTTTGCTGTGCAAAACAAAATGATTTATTAGTCTAAAAAATACTTGTTGTGTGGGAGGTTATGACACAATCTGAACTTCATAATACAAGCTCTGTAATTGCATGACATGGGAGACTAAGCATTTCACAGCACAGCACAAGTTATACTTTACATGTGTACATGTGACAGCTCATTAGCTAATTTCTTCAGCCAGCTGTATCTTTACCTCCTGATCAGTGTGGTGTAAGGTTTGATACTGATGTGCAGAAACCAAGTGTAAGAAATCCATATTAAGAGAAGCAATGCTGCTGTATGGGTTCTTTTTCTGTAGCTAACCTTGCTCCTGTGACCTGTAGCTTTCGTCTGGGTTTCTGGAGCGATCAGAATGAGGCAAAGCTTCAGCGTTTGGAAAAAAAAAATGCAGCATAGGGTTCATTTAGACCCGCTGTGGCTAACAACCTCCACATGTTTTCAGCTCACCTTCACCTGTGTCAGATGTCAAATGCAGGGAGGTTATGGAAGGAAATATCTGTTCCCCAGCACAACTTCTGTGGAAGTTGTGCCTGGACTTCTGTGCAAATCACTGTTCCCCTGACTATTTCACAAAAAGCTGACCTACTGGGATTTTCAAACACAGTCGTCACCAGGGTTTACAGAAAATGGAGGGAAAGAGAGAAAATATCCAGTGAGCACCAGTTCTCTGGGTGAAAATGGTTTGTTGATGACAGATGAGAATAGCCAGACTGTTTTGAGTTGACAAGAAGGCTACAATATCTGAAATAGCCACTCGTTACAATCAATGTATGCAGAAGAGCATCTCTGAACACAGAGAAGCAGTTGGACCACACTGAAAGCCACTGTTGTCAGCTAACAACAGGAAACTGAGGATATAGGTTGCACAGGCTTACCAAAAGTGCACAAGAGAAGACTCGAACAACATTGCTTGGTTTGATGAGTTTCAATTTCTGCAGAAGTGTTGGGAAGGTAGGCTCTGAATTTGTCATAAACAACATGAAAGCATGGATCCATCCTGCCTTAAATCAGTAGTTCATGCTAGTGGTGGCCCCCTTAGTACCAACTGAGCATCGTTTAACCACCACAGTCTGTGGTCTGAGTATTGTTGCTGACTATTCCATCCATTTATGACCACAGTGGACAAATCTTCTGATGGATGCTTCCAGCAGGACAACACATGATGTCACAAAGCTCAAAATCATCTCAAACTGGTACAGTGAGTTCACTGTGCTCAAAGCGCCTCCACAATCACCAGATCTCAATCTAATAGATCACCTTGGGGATGTGTTGGATGTTTCCAGCACCTTTATGAATCTATGCAATAAAGAATTAAGGAAGCTCTGAAGGCAAAAGGGGGTCCACACTCAGTACTTTGTAAGATGTACCTAACAAAGCAGTCAGTTTAAAGTTTGCCCACAATTAAAGTTAATATTTGTAGTTTTTTTATCATTTAGAAATAAAAGTGTTGTGTTGAAAAATGACTGAAGTCTGGCTGATATTTGGTGGTAAAAAGAACCCGAAAGGAGAAGAGATGGCCAATCACACTGTGAAACAAGTATAAATATTTGAAGCTGATCAGTTGTGCTGATTCATGAAGAGGCTCAGAAGTATAACACGAGCGTATTTACCCATTTTATTTCACAACTGGAGAAAATATCATTATAATACAGATGAGCATAAATACCTATTACTTTACGTGACGTTAACTGTCAAAACCTTTTTATCTTTAAGGGGGACCGGTTATGTTTTTCCCTGTTTTCTGGCAGGTGTACTGTTACAGGGGAAAGAGAGTTAAAACAGCTTCTTTCTGTGAGTGTATGAACTGAGGCGCTGCACCAAGAAGGATTATATTGGACTGTTAATAATGCGCAGTAGAGTCAAACAATAGACGCAAGGAGCTGGAATAATGAGCAGAATGTGTCCATATAAGGTGAAGTGTGACCTAATTGTCTTTATATAATGTGGGCACTGTTCAAGTTCTCATTCAAATAAAAATTGTGTGGATTTTTATGTGTATAACTCCTCTTTTAAGGTGCAATAAAATGATCACAAAAGCAGCAAAATATAACACGCTGTACATTTTCAGTTCTCTAGCAGTTTGTCTTCCAGCTTGAGAACCACTGAAAAACATCTGTCGCTTTCCACAGGTAGGAAACTGTTGATGGATGATCTACCTTGTTTACCAGCTCCTGCTCGTTGCTCTGTCTACACTCTCTCCTTCTGTCTGCGCTCTGAGCCAAAAAGGAAAAAAAAAAACAGACCTGCTCCTCAGACGACTATTCCCAGCACAGCGTCAAAGAGCCAGTTTACACCAAAATAGAAACACCTCGTGCAGACACATCAGCGTGAAATTCTTATATCTAGTCCCACTTTTGCACACTGCACTCCACACCAAAATAACAAGTATGCAGACAAAGGGCATTTCAAGGTCAGGAAAATACCAATATGCTGAAGTGCTGCATGCACTAGTTTTCATGCTGTGACAAAAATAGCACTCTCACTGTCTGTGGCCTCTAAATATTCTTGAAGCTGTTAATAAGACTGAGTAATTTTCCTCTCCAGCAGGCATATCTGTGGTACTGGCCCATAACAATAATATACTGTATTTATATTACCAGCATTTTCCCACGCTATCGCATTCCCTCTGAACGTGCTCCAAACAGCTGCGACTTTGCACAGTGTTTTCTAAATCTCCTGCAGCACTAACACAATCTGTTCCATCAATATTACACACAGGCATTAAATGCCACCACCAATATAAAAAATCTGTGTAGTGACCAGCTCAATTCTTGTTGAACCTAATGTTCAATACAATCAGTCCACACTACTGAGAAAATAATTAAACATGCCATTTAGAGAATAAAAGGCAATAATGGTGAAAACAGTTAAGAGGCTTTTGTTTTTTTGTAAATATTGTACAACCTGTGATGTATACGACAGAATTGCTTCACAGAATCGCTCCGTGAATCGCTACCTTATCGTGGTGGAGGGGTTTGTGTGTCCCAGGGATCCCAGGGGCTATGTTGTCTGGGGGCTTTTGCCCCCTGGTAGGGTCTCCCATGGCAAATTGGTCCTGGGTGA
>VUQG01004602.1:9015-20791 GCA_015106755.1 Etia nguti
GCTAGTGTTTAATCTTTTTCCAAGTTTGGTTATAGTGGCGAGTGAAGGGCAGAAATCATGTCCTTGTGGACATCACTGTTGGTGATTCCAGAATAGGTGCCATGTATACTTCTCGGCTGGACACACACCAAAGCCCCTTTTCCATTAGTACCTACTCGAATCGACTCAGCACGGTTGCCACAGTTTTCAGGGTTTTTTCATTAGGTCATGGTATCTGGTACCAGGTACTTTTCAGTACCTGCTCGGCCGGGGTTCCAAGCGATCCAAGCAGGTACTAAAATGTGACGTCATCAGACTGCATGCCACTGATTAGCTGGTCATTGGCTTCCCTTGATGAATCAGGAGAAAGTCTCAGTCACGAAAATTAAAACTTCCATTTTTGAAACCCGGCAACAAAGGAAATGGCTACAAAAAACAATGCCGTGTTTCCCCGAGTGTGCCGAAAAGCCACAGAACGAGCAGCAGGTATATTCTTGCATCGAAGTCCACCTTTGTTGTAGCTTTTGTGTCGCATATTAATTACGGCATGGGACGCTGCTATGATGAATGCCATGCACATTAGGTAGTACTGGTTTGTAATGGAAAACCAGTCGATCTGAGTCAAGATGTGGCGATCTGTGGAGAGTCGATCCAAGTAGATATCAATGGAAATGGGGCTCAAGAGTACCTTTATAGGCATTTATAATCGCATAAATAATGACTCTACATTAAATTCTTTCCATATGTGTTAGCTCATCATTTTAACTTACAATGCTTTGATTACACTCAGTTGTGGAAACGAACACGGGCAGCTATGGACCTGACGGCTGAGTAGTCATTCCTGTTCTACTTATTTGAAGTCCAGCACCTGGGGCCCGTGCTCAGTTGGTACATTGTTATGTAAATTCTGTGCAGGCAAGTCCAGACAGACCCACGTTCTCATTCTCTGATGAACTTATGTCATTTGGGGAACTGCAACTTGTATCCACTCATCCATCCATTACTTTTGTCATGACAAAAAGAAAGTTATATTTATAATACTGACCTACAGCCCATCATGTTACCAGTATATTATAGGGAAAAAGGGCTGTGTTGATATGTAGTGTTGAGGTCAGGCTGTTTGTGCCCTAGGTTTCTCTAGAACACCTAGAACAACAACCACATATGTTCAACCCAACATGAAGCAGAGCTTCTCCTTGAGTTACTTGTTGCTGGACATTCACCTTTAACAGTCAGGAGGAGAACCACCTCCTACAACTGATAGCTGGATGAATGCAATCAAAAAGTATATTCCATATTTATACCTCTCCTTTTTCAGATCTCTAGATGAAAGCAATGGATAATTATTTATATCCTCAGCTGCCTTCAAATTGTGACAATAAACTCATCCTCCATTTCTGATAGTCAGCGGTGTCAGGAGAATCCATGGTCTGTGGAAGAATCTCAGTCAATAGCCTTTCCCAACAAAGCAGCGTGAATGCAAATTTGCCTCAGTTCACACGGCCTGCTCCGAATTTGTGTCAATTTAGGTTTTTGAATAGACTTCACTTCACATTTAGTCTGAATACTGCACTTCGCTTTACGTTTTACATTTTGGTTTGATCATTTTAAATCATTTCTGTGAAGACGGTGAGATACAAACAGAGTAGCTGTTATGGTGGCTTTCTCCTTTAAATATAAGAAATACTATCAATATTGAGCTCACCATGCGTGCGTTTATCTTTGCTATTATTCCAAAACACAGTGAATGGGTTTAACCACTTGACCGGTTGTCTTTTTTTTGTAGTGGCCACAAATACGTGCTGCTGAATCGACACCGACACTCACTCACACTGACACACAAAATTAACTGTCTTGCTCTCAACTCTAATGCATCTGTCATATCAGGGGTAAGCCCCTTTGATCTCTCTCTCCCGCTCTTTCTGACAGCTGGCTTGCTGCTCACTGGTCCTAAATGAATTGATATTTCTTCTGGCCACTTGAATTTGTCACTTGACTTCTCTGTGTAATCTTCACTCCTTTAGTGGCTGTTGTGTCTGCTCATGTGCATGTGCTTAGAAACCTGGGCGACACAGTTCTGTGTTTTGGATGAAAACCCGTGGCTAATAGAGTCGCTGACTGTCAGGCCACCAAGTCAGACAAAATGCCTGGAGAAGGCCTTCATGATGAACCTGTCAAAGGTGATCTCATTTTTCCTTCAAACACAACAATGGAATGTAATCGCCTGCAGAAGCATGACTAACACAGTGGAAGAGAATTCAAAATTCACTGGCAGCAGAGACTTTGACTCTGTCTGTGTGTGATTGTTCGCATGCAGCTGCACTATATTTCACTAGGCAAGTTTAAGCTGACTTACAACGTGAACCTGGCTCACAGTAAAACTTTGTGATTCGTTTAACACATACGGGTGAGACATTGTAAGTATTTCACATTTGCTTGTCTTGATCTTTATGTACCCTTGGCAGCTACATGTCTCTTTCATTGTACCAAATTAATTCTGTGCACCCAATACAATGAGAAGTGGTTAAAATGTAACTTTAATCCATTCTCCATCAGTGTAGAATATGGCTATGAGTCATATATAGAGTCAGACCTAGAGGATTATGCTTATAGAGAGGTTTTTGGGTAATCGAGTTCTTAAAAGGTTCTTAAGTGCCTCGTGCTGCCACCGAATACGTTCACAGAGACCCAGATTACAGACCAAGTGCCTGGGCTATATTCTTTCCGTTGTGATGGAGCATGTCATCAATAAAGCCCAGTGCAGTCACTTTCTATCTATCCAGGCAGATGAGACCTTGTATATTGCCACACAGTGTGAACTGTGCTTATGCTGCACTATACGGATGCCAGGAGGAATGTGCGGGATGGATCTTTTGAGTTCATCCTTCTGCAGTCAGCTACAGCTGAGTCTGTTGCTACTGCTGTAAAAGAGTACCTTGCTGCTATCCTTCCTGAAGATCAGAAGAGTAAGCTCATCTACCAGGTGAATGGCGGAGGCCGTAATGAGGGATGATGCTGCAGGTGTTCAGAAAAAGATCCAGGACACATACCCAATGCCCACTACATCCACCGCTATCCATATCGGCTCATTCTAACAATGTAACAGGCCACATGGCCAACTTTTTTTTCCTCACCTGGGTGGATTTTCCTTTTTTTCTGATCACCAAAGTGTGCTGCAGCTCTCAGTAAAGTAGTTGCCCATGGATCACCAACACCTAGCAGCACTGGATGGAACTATCACAGCTTTGCCATCCTGTCTATGAGTACTTAGAAGACCTTACCTGCTGTTTTGAGAACATCCCAGACTCTGGTGATTTTTTACCCCATTGCTATCAGAGTCAAGAGCTTTTCCCACAAAGCTGAAATATAGAGATTTTAAATTCTTACTGAAACTTTTTAACTTTATCATGCTACATGTGGACCTTGTGTATGCCAACCTTCAAAAGAAAGACATAGTTTCAGTTCACATCCCTGGGGAGAACCCAGCAGGAGATCATTTAGTAGCTGTATTCCTTATTTTCCTGTTATCATGATTATTATAGTTATTTTTCGTTTGTTTATCTGAGCCAAAGGTGTATAAGGGCCGCAAGAGTTGAGGCTCGGGTGTGAAATTTATGGTTTTCAGGGTTTTTATCAGTTTTTATCTTTATGTTTTTTATCATTAACTCGATTTCCCTGGTTCTTTTTCCATGTGTCATGAATAAATCTTCCTTTTTTTTGGTACCGGTACTGGTTTTATTTTGTTGTATTTATCCCCAACACCTTAAAGGCCCGTCGGTGAAAATATTGTCCGACATATTGTCGGCCTTATCTGACTTCCTTCCCAGACATGACTGTTTCAGTTTCTTCCTTCATGAAATGCTTTTTTTCTTTAGCTTTGTGTATTGGCTGCATACCTGTAGCTGGTTGTTGGGAGGATTGATCTTCTCTTCTACATAATTTGCCATCTCCCTCCATTCTTCCTTTTTCTTCATCATGTTCATATTTTCTAGCTCATGAACTTTTCTCCTCAATCTTCTCCTCTTGAGCTCCTCTTTGAGGGTTTCCTCTGTAAATTTGCAGATGCTGTTCCAGTGTTCTTCCCTACAATTCATTTTGTTTTCTTTTATAAGAAGGACGTCCACTTGGGCTCTATTTTAAGCCCTCCCATTTCTCAGGGATCTTTGAAGTTGTTTGTCTTGTTTGAGTTTTTCGACAGCTTAGCCTACAGACTTCTTTTATATGTCTATCTTCAGGCAGGACAGTCTGCATTAGGAGAGATTTGTTCTGGTGTGTCCACAGCAGCTGGCCAATACAGATTTGGGCCACCAAAGGCAGCATTAATCTGCAATGGCCCAAATGCCTAAGTGGTAAAACTGAGTAATGTAGTACAAGGTTTAACAAAAATACATCCAGCATCCAATATTGTGACATTTCACATTAAAATTACAGAATCTCTAGAATTTCAGATGACACCACTATTTTCTTCAATAAACAGCAAAGGAGCACTTGAAAAATGCAAATGTTCAAATAGTATTTTTAAAAGTGCTTGCAAATGAAATTTACACTTCTTACCAAATGCAGTGATCTGATTGGTCAGATCTGTTTATTTTGATCTGAAAAATTGAGCTTGGTTTGAAAAATAAATGCCGCAAATTAGTTAAGAGAAATATCGCAGTCAGCATGAACGGCTGACAGGGACTAGAAAGAGAGCACATTTCTCCTTCTCTTCAGTGGCTCCCTGTTAGATCCAGAATCAAATTTACAAATTCAAGGTCTTAAATAATCTGACCGCATTCTATCTTAAAGACCTCATAGTACCATATCACTAAAGCACTGCGCTCTCAGACTGCTGGCTTACTTGTGGTTCCTAGGGTATTAAGTAAAAAAGTAGAATGGCAATCTCTGTATTATTGTAGGGTCTTTACTTTAGAATACAAAGTGCCTTGAGGCAACTATTGGGGTATGGTGCTAAATAAATAAAACTGAATTGAATTGACGAATGGGTGAGTCCAAGAAATGGCAACAAGATTGCAAGTTTGTTGCACACGGTCGCAACAATTTTAGTTGTGCCTCAGGCTCGAACCACTGTCTTCACTAGTGTGACTGTAGCATAAGAGTGAAGCTCATCTCACACTGAACTGCTAAAGTGAAGTCACAAAGTGTGTTGAGTGACAAGCAGTGTTAAGCAGCTCAACATGATACAGTAGTGCTATGTAAATTATCTTTGTGTCCAAATTCTAATTGTTAAAGTTATTGTACATCTTAATAACAAATGCTTGCAATGTGTTGAAAAATTTGTGAATCTCTCTGTTTTTTACCTACATGTATGTGTTTCCTCATGTGAGCAAAAAGAAGCACTAATATAAATCAGCCTACGTGTATATTTTCATGAATTCTTTTTTGAAAGATCATCAATCATCTTTATTTGGCCAGGTTTGTGCAGAAAAACAAGGAATGTGACTCCGGTTCACTTTGCTCTCTGCATACAAAAAGAATTTTTTTTAAATATACAATTTTAAATAGGTACTATATAAATAGGCATATACATATATACACAAGAAAAAGGTCCATTATATGCTTTCCTCCATACTGGTTTGCTTGAGTCCTTATATGCGTCTTTCTTTGCCTCTGTCTGAGTCCAATCACTCTATATCACTATCAAAAGGGCTCTTCAGAAATATGGCACAATAATATTCAGCATAAAATCAATGGCTTGTTTAATTTAAACAGGGAGGAAGTGGGGAGGCTGGGTAATTGCAGAGAAAGGCCCACAAATCAGCCGTCCTTGTTATCCCATTTGACGGACCATTAAACGTCTGCAGGAATAAACATTATTTTTAGCTTAACTACCAGCTTCTGCCAGCTATAGAGTAGATGGGTGAATCGTTCTAAAATTAAATAAATAAAAGTGGTGTTCAGCGGCACAGAAGTCTGGGCTGTTTGTTTATTCGAACATATATATATTTATCCCATCTTATTTCTAACTAGATGGTTGTTTTTTTGTTTTTTAACAGCTGATCCAAAAAATGTTTCCACTCTGAAACAGGGTGACCATTTTCCTAAGATACATTGCAGCCTGCATGTGATAAGTAAAAGTGTTACATCCCAAGCATTATTTTGATGTGGAGTTTCTTATTTCTTACAAATAAGAAACTAACACAATAACAAATAAAATCCACATACACATGCTAATTGTGATATGCTCAGAAGTTTGAAGCTGTAGTCTGCCGGTCTAAGATGCACTGATCTGCTAAAACCACTGACAGGCTAATGCACCAGCTGCACAGGCTGGAAAACATCTGGTGACAGCCAGTTAAATCCGTACTTCCTTAACAGTTGCGAGTGGTTGCTGGAAGTTGCTGCGAAATCCACTGCAAAGCCCCTATCACACAGGCCTAAAGACCAGTCACTGACCTCCTGGTAACCACCAGTCAAAGGATAAATATATTCCCTGGGAGGTTAGTGACTATTTGTGGGAGGTTGCTTACAATCACCAGATGAAATTGATTGCAAAAACATCTGTGTGTCTGCCCTAAAAACCTCCTTGTGATTGTTTTCAATGGCGGCCTATATTTTGTGTGGAAGACATAAACTTGTCTGCGATCACTCGCAGAGATGTGATAGAATCTTTGTGGGCATGTTACTGCCCACAGAGATGGGCAGTAGCGTGTTAAATAAATAACGCGTTACTGTAATCCAATTACTTTTTCAAGTAATGAGTAAAGTAAGGGATTACTATTGCAAAAAAGTAATTAGATTATTGTTACTTTCCCGTAAGCACGCTGCATTACTGCATTACTAAACCGTGATTTTGTTTGTGAGAGTGTCTCATGACAATGACGTACGAACGTGCAACGTTCGTGGCAGAAACAGACGTGTATAGATCAACAATGGATAATAACGAGTGCGGGAAAGAGTACGACCGTGCAGCGTTTAAAGCGTGGAAGTACTGACCGTACTTTGAGTTTGATTACGTAAAAAGTGACAGAAGCATTAGCGTCCGCTGTACACTCTGGGTGGGAAGAAAACCTCTTTCTACGGCGAAAAATTAAACTTCAAATCTGAGCAAGCACCTAGCAAACCGCCACGGGAATGTGAAATTCACAGAGAAACCCCCAGATCCCCCCACTGACATGACTGCTGTGCACCTGCTAAACAGGTGAAAATAGGTTTAAGAGCTACAGGACTCAGTGCTGCTGAATCTTTGATTTTATTTATTTTTTGCTGTGTTTACTTGCATCTGTTTGAAAGAATGAGTGTAAAGACAAAAAATTATTTTATTTTACATGCTGGAATATGCAGAAAACAGGTTTAAATGTTAAACAAATTTGTTCCAGTCAGAGAATGTTGCTTAATGTTAAAAGATTAAAACTAATAAAACAATTTTTAAAAAGAGACTTTTTCATTTGATTCAATTTTATATGATGATAAAATAGAATTGGGCTGAAAGGTCTATTGCTTTATAATGTATTCAGGTTGTGTATCATGTTGCACTTTTTGAAGTTTCACTAGCACTCAGTGCTTAATTTGCAGACAAGTCAGCATCTTCCATGGAAACTATGGACAAATGTGAGAATCTGCCAGTGACCAAAGCAGTCACAAGGTTTGTGGTGCAGCACCCTGTTGGTGACCGATTTCACCCAGCAACCACTACCCAAGCGGTCAGGGAATACACATTTTTCCCTAGTGACTGGAGGTTGCCGAGTAGTCGATGACCTGTCTCTAGGTCTGCATGACTAAGGCATAAGTAAATTGGTCGATTATCTCATTACCATCAAGTTATCTGATGGGAAACTCTGTGTGCTGGCAATCATGTGTATGTTACTTTAACTCGTTTACCACCTACCTGAACATTGTTGATGACCAAGCACACCGCCCCCCAACAGAAGTAGTCTACTTTAGCAGGACACCGCACAGCAAAAATACTCATTACAGGCTCTAAGAACATGACAAAGAACCAGGGTAGTGACCTGTTCTTCAAATTCCCCTGATTTACATGCATGGGATTTGCCTGTTTTGATGGCAGAAGGCACACCTACACAGTCTTAGGCTGATGTATATATAAGCATCTTGGCACAACATGGTCTCATTTTAGGTTCCACCTAGAGTTAACACTAGACTTCGCCAATCAGTACATTTTGTTGGGTTAACAGTGCCAGACACTGAGCATTTCTTTTCTTTTTTTTTTGTTAATTTTGAATAAGATGAAATTTGTTTTTAAACATAGATTTCCTACAGAATTGACCTGTGTGATTGCACAGCACCGTGCAGTAAATAGGAGGGTTTTGTGTGGATAAAGTTAGACATTTTTAACCAACGTGTAAGAATCACGTTCCAGTCCCTCAGACTGCAACCAGGACAATTTAGTGGAAGCAGTAATGTGGAAGTTAGTTGGAGTGAAATCGAATGGTTTTACTAGGTGGGCGATGATAGAAGGCCCCTTCACCATCTTCACCTGACTGGCTGAGAAAATTAGTCGTTCTGTTTCTGTCATTGCAGTGACCCTCATATTTTCCTCTTTTTGAGAGAACAAAGCAGACGCGTGTCAGATAAAAGTGCAGTGTGTTAGATAGTCACGTTAGCCCCGCTCCAACTCCCATCTTACTTTTACAGATAACATATTTTGTTGTTGCCCTTGATAAAAGCCTCTCCCCTTGGGAGATGTCAGAAATTAACTTTATCTGGTCTTTAATTAGGGTACATGTGCTCTGGTGCATCTCTCACACACCCCTAAACCCTTCCTGCACCCTCCCGAGCCCAGCCCTAACACTGTCATTTTCAAAGCTATTTTAAGACAATGTGTGATTATCTGTGACATTGCTTGACATGTGCCTCAAGGCTGTCTCTCTCTTCACTATCTCGGCTCTCTTCCTCTGTCTCCCTCTCTTCTTCTCTCTGTCTTTCTCTAATCAAAAAGCCAAACCATGCAGACAGCTCAGAGCAAATAACAAGTCACTCCCCGTGGATGTTTGAAGATGACGGCGCGACCGGAGCAGTGAGGGAGAAAATACACTGTGATCGTTCCCGGTCTTGAAGCCAGCTGAATATTACAATCCACATTTCTGCACAAGCGGCATCTAATCATGCATTTGTTTGTGGCTTGTTTATTGTGTAGATTGATAGACAGGTTTATAGATATAATGCTGAAATTTAAGAAAAAAAACCCACAAATGCTAAGCTGTACGGAAACGATCCACAGAAAATCAGATTTTTGTTTTTTTGAAGTATAATTCATTACTGGGGTTAGAAATATCACAAAATTTGATTTCCATATAGAAATCTGTAAATATGAGTTGAACGCACCAGTTATATAAGACTTCTGAAGGCATTTTTATTACTACAAAGTGATTTTTCTTTTTTTCTTTTGTCTTCTTCTCTTATAAATAGTTATGATTTTAATTGGTATAAAACAAGGTGTAAACACAGATTCCACATCCAGCTGATTGATAGATAGATAGATAGATAGATAGATAGATAGATAGATAGATAGATAGATAGATAGATAGATAGATAGATAGATAGATAGATAGATAGATAGATAGATACGTCTCATATCCATCCAACTCGATATCCTCACCGTTATCCGTATATTAACAAACAGCAGGTTACTGGAGTTCTGGGAGGCTCTAGAAAATGGTACTTTAGTTTATTTTATTTTATTTTAGCTTGTTCTGAAGCTATAATAGATAATTGGTTTATGTGGTGAAGTACATGCCATATTGTCCAGACTACTGGGGTCTGAGTAACATATATTTTGTCCCGCGATGGTGAATGTGAGGCTTTGTGCAAACATAATACTCAACAGGCATCAAATTAAACTAGAAGTTATTGTTGGAACTAGCTAAACCAAGCAAAGGTTTGAGTTTGAGAGAAAAATTCTGATCCGCTCTAAAGCTCAGAGAGCTATATGGCCATTTAACAAGTCAGATTTTTTAAGTACCATTTTTTATTGTTAAATAATATTATGTGCTGAAAAATGTTTTTGTCTAACCATCGTCACGTCTTTCAGTCATATAGCCTTAATAGCAATTTTGTCACAGTCTCAGTATTTCTCTGAACTTAACTATACAGTTTTTCTGTTAGTTTAAGAAAAAAGTTTTCTTTTTTTATAAGTTCTGCAGTTTTTTTAATCTCGGTGAGAGGGACGAGAGTCTTGGATACAGAGCTGACATAGATACTAAATACATAATGTGTTAGTAATGTCACATAATAAAAGATATTTTAAAATAGTTTATTTTTACAATAATTATCTAATAATTAATAATAGTAAGAATTGTTGCCTGAAACTGGCACGTCTCAGGTATGGTTCATTTTGTCAAACGTTTGTATCTCATAGGTTTTCTGATTCCACGTCTTTTTCTTTTTCTTTTTTTTTTGTCGTGCCGATGAAACACGATGATAGAAAATGCTTTAAGCGTACAGTATTCAACTCTACCACTGGCAACTGGAACAAATTCAACATTTATATGAAGGCAGGTTTAGATGGCAGGCAGTGAAACATTGATGAAATTACCAGTCTACCTTCCCTCAGAACGTTATCCATGTATCATAGCCAGAGCAAATACCAAATAATTACATAATTAATCAGATCATGTATGTTTCCCTTCCCTTCCTTCATTTTTGTTCCTTTGTACAAGAGTCAAATGCATGTAATCACTTGTTCGGTAATGTAATCTGATCAGGGCCATGTAATTCTTCATTTTCCAACAGCTCCCTGGAGCATCGGATCTGAGAAGGAGATGAATGTGGCAGAGTCTGGCCCTCCTCTCTCCGTCTCTGCTTCTCTTTTCTCTAAATGTGGCTCCCTCTGTCTGGTTACCCTCTTGGCCGTGGAGCTGCAGGAAGTTCGATCTCCAGCCATAAGACATTATCTCTCCTTCGCACTTGTCTCTCCATGTGTCTATCCATCCATCTGCTTCCCTCTTCTCCTCTCCTCCTCATCTTTCCTGACCTGTTCTCTTTCTTTTCCTAAACCCTGGTTTCTCCCCTCTTTCTCCTTTCCCATCTCTTCCTCCTCCTCTCTCCCTCCAGTGGCGACACCAACCATCAGGTCCCATCTATCTGTGTGTACGTCAGCAATTAGAGCGTTGTGGCAGCCAAATGCCAGCCATGTCCCCAAGCTACATACACACACACACTCTCAAAGGCTGTGCCCTGACAAAACAGCAAGAGAACAAATCACACCATAATTTATACTCTCGCTGCGCTAAAATCTCATTATATTACAGACATATGGATTTGGCGGCATGCACGGCTGGGGAGCCAGTGCTATAAATTCCACCAATCGTAAATTATTAAAGGAAAGATAGAAATGACCGTCGCCTGTCCAGATTAGCTCTAAATCACACTCCAACACGGTTTGTTTAAGGAATTAAGTCCCATGTGGTGTTAAAGGACATTACAGGGTATTTCTAAAGTCACTGGGTGGTAGGGAGGGTCAAGTATGAGCTGCCTTAAAATATCAAAGGATTATGGGTTCAAACCATAAAATACAGAATGGCTTCCTGCTATGAAGCATTGTCTTTATCTGTTTATAGACCAGCCAGATCAAAAACAACGAGATGCAACATGCCTTCACTGCACCTGTTTTCTCTGCTTTTCCATTTAAATCGAATGTCTGATAGTGGAGCCAACAAGCAACACAAACAAAGGCAGAGCGCAGCTTGTCTCAACACCCTCTTCACTGCACTCGGCTCAGTCTAGCCCGCCTCTTCTAGAGCTTTAAAAAAAAAAAGGAATTCAATTTAAGGATAAACCCGGCCAAGCCGAGGTGAAAGCAGGTTGCAAGAGCGCAGTCCTGACCCTCTGCTGTCAG
>VUQG01004603.1:0-12297 GCA_015106755.1 Etia nguti
CCCCCCCCCCCCCCGACTCCAACCCCTGCCACCCCCTCCTCCTCCTCACACTCATCTAAAAAGCTTTGTCAAGCTTGACTTCCTCTCTGGACCTTTTGTCAAAGTGGCTGATGACAACATGACTGTTGTAATGTTTTGTTCTTTCAGGGGTTTTTTTAATTTATTTTTTATTTTAAGCCCTGTGGTCGGGAAAATCACATCTTCTATTCAAATCTTTTATTTTACACTGCAACATTTTTTTGTCTTTTCGCACCGTCTTCTTTAATTGCACCCACATTTCCATACTAGGCGATCTGTAAGACCGCTCATTTAGCCATTCTGCCTCTGGCCTCTGAGAAAACTGGGCAAAACTTAAACGCTGTCACACCTTCTGAATACATTGGAAAATAATGAACATTTTCGATAATTACGGCGAATCAGAGCACGCTGAATGCATCCTGGCACTCAGCCAGCCCCCGCAGACGGTCAAACATGGAGCCATAGAGAGCGGGAATGGGAATTCTGGGTAATTGGACTCCCATTGTAGGAGCTAATGAAGTGATGCGATTGAAAGGATGATTCTTTACCATTGTCTTAAAAGTAATCAACAGCTTGTAGCGTTTGACAGTTAATGTGAACAACAATAATTGTACAACATTTAAGCAAAACAACACAGTTTGCAAACACCGTGAAATCAAGCAGAAAATGGAAACAGGTGTTCATAATTTTAACGTCGAAATAACTTTTCTTCTCTGAATTTCAATCTGCATCCTTCATTCTATTAAAAGTGAGTAAAAAGAAAATGGAAATTATGACGAGAGTGGTTTATTTTAATGTGCGTTCTTAACTTTGGTGCCTTCTATAGTTTGAAGTCAAATATAAAGTGACTGGGGCGTGATCATGACAGTAACCTGCTGTAATGCATGTTACAGTGAATTCCTGTCAGAGGTCATGTTTAACAAACACGACTTCAAACGGTGAAGATTGATGTCACAGGTGAAAATCATCGGACAACGGCTTCCTAATGGCCAGTGTCAGATCCCATGTTTCTCTCCGTTAGGGCCGGGCTGCCGCTGGCTGACGTGGGATTGGATGGGAAATGGAGGGGCGTGGGTGGGGGGGGTGATAAGCATGGTGGGCGGAGGTTATTGGTGGGTGGTGCTGAGGCTCTTTATTGCTGTCATAAAAGTTTACATGACTGCCATCTTTTACAATCCATGTTGACAGGACTTTCAGAAAAAGCTTTTTGAAGTACAGAAAAAGAAGAAGAGAGCGGGTCATACCATTGTCTAGCCTTAGGTGTAACATATCCTTGTAATAGGAAAAGGAAAATATAGACTTATGGAAAATGAAATGAGGCACGAATGACCATAAGCGTGAAGACAATTACACCCTTTGGAAATCGTATATTTGTGAAGATAATTTCTTGTAGAGTCTGCGCGTTCAGACCCGGTGGGGTTACGGTTTCTTTTCTATGCTTGAACTCTCCTTGAACTTGGGATAAGCATCGCCAGAGTGGGACGTGGCTATCTGCCCCTGCATCTGGTTATTTTAGCTCCACTTTGCTGCCTAATGCCACAATTACACTGATCTATGGCTTGAGTCACCCCTTTAATGGCTTGGTGTCAAAATCAGCACATCTGTAGAAGCAAGGCCCTGAGAGCAAGTCCTGACTTTGCTCTACTTTGAACACTACTTTCTTGTTCTTAGACAGGCCTGAGATGATAAAGACTGGACAGCAAATTATACAATAACACAAGAAATATTTGTGTAAACGGTCTACGTGTCATTAACTGTCTGAAGTTTTAAAAATGATTGTATCAATTTATAAAAGTATCGGACAGTTTTAGCACGGGTTGATACAAACATAAAACCCAGTACAAATAAAATCAAGTGAAAACAAGAGAACAAAGCAAATTTTTGGGTGACAACAGAGGCCAGTTTGAGAAGGTGGGTTTTGAGCAATGACTTAGATTGTCCCATGGTTACAATATTTCTGATGCCAAGTGTTAGAGTGTGTCCCAAAGTGTTGGAGGATTAGCATAAATCAGGTTACAAGACCAAAAGTGACCAAATAATACAAACGAATCCACCGTAAAGCCGCTATTTCAATGGAATGTGCAATTTGTCACTTAAAATTTTTTGACAAAAGGAAAAAAAAGGTATTATTCCTGTTTGGAAGCCAGGCTGAATTTTAACCATTCACATGAATAAAACAAAAGGTAGCTAAACAAAAGATCAAGCAACTTGTATCCCATCGTCTGACATCAGAGAATCTGCAACAAGTCTATCAAGCGACAAGGTAGCTCTCCATGATCAGCAACTATTTACAAGGACATTATATTGAAAGAAAATAAATCCAGATTTTATTGTTTTTTCTATATTAGCATTTAACATGCTAACTGAGGCCTGGAGAGTCTAAGATGTAGCTCCTGTTTTTTTTTTTGCACTTTCTGTGAGCACGGCCTGACCTTAGGGGTGAATTTGTTGGGACAACTGCTCCTGCTAAGATTGAGGCATTGCATTAACACACACCTGACTGCTCCAGATGAGCAAACTGCAAAAAACATCTTCTTTTATAGAGGTGCTCACAGGTGCAATGATCAGTTAATTAAGGGCATTTGATTAGCAGCACCCTGGCTGCTGTTTACCCTCTTTAAATCCCATAGAAGCTTATTTTTTCACAGTACTGTGCAGAGTCCTGTGAAAACTTTTTCACCATAGTCCACCGTAGTTCACTATAACTAACAGTGTTAAGGTTAACAGCGTTAAGGTTAATAGGTGGACTACAAAGAAAAGTATTCTTGTAGATTACACAGAAAATGGCACCTAAAGCATAATTTATGGTTCCGGAAACGTGTTGTGGTTTCAGCAACCACAGACATGCTCCTGTGAAAACTGCAACTGCAAGTCACTGGACGTGAATGGACAAAAAAGTCGTCAAATATTAAAAATACTGCATGAAAAGTACAGAAAGTGACTGCAATGGACTGCATTGTTTTTCATCTCTCAGTTTCACGTCAGCTCTTTCTATGTTATAACTTGGCCCTTCTCCACAGCTGGCTGATGGACCAACAATAGCACAAGCAAGAGTAGTCCACAGACTAGACATGTATCACAAGTTTTTGACACTGCCTCCACTGACAACAAACACTCTCTGCAGGCGGACTGCCTTCGTACTACCCCCACCAAAGCATAAAACAAGTATAATTGTGACATTAGGCTACATTTTTACACAGTATGACTATATGCTTCAAAATCGGACCACATTAAAAGGCTATAAACACCTTTTAAATGCAACCTTTTAAAGACTGACAGACTTCTTCCAATTGGATATAAAATGCTTAGCCCATACAGACAAGTTTACACCTGTAAGTGACTACACATTGGTCGCTGTGCTAATTCCCGTAAAGCTTAATGAACTCGCTGCTCAGCTCTAACAACATGGTGCTGTGTAGAGATACTGCAGTGTGGAGAGAGAGACTCCACTTTGGCTGCCCAGAATCCTCTCTCAGCGATGAAAAGCAGCCCCCTGAAGTCCACTCCATCACGGCATGGCTCTCTGCCCTCGCTGTGGCGTGACTGGGACAAGGATGAGTGGCGGTAAAGGACAAACTCATGGACACCAGTTGGGCTCCCAGAACCAGCACACATTATTACCCCCAACAGAAGCCGAGTGAAGGCGGGAGCCAGGAGCCTGTCCTCGGCACAGCTTCGGTGGGAGATGCAAAAACAGATGGCCACCCCCAGCAAGACATTAGCAACAGAGATTTGAAAACATCTTGAAGCCCCTGTCGCCACACAGAGACTGCGGTCAGGAGGCTAATGTGTGAATAGTAAAACATCACAGTTAACGGTAAAATGAGCTGAGAAAAGAGCAACAGCTGTCCAAAATTTCAAGTAACTGCACACTACGATGTATTTACGCGGGTCTTCAGCGTAACATTCAAAAGGCCTTTGTCTGCATGGATGCGAGGACGTTGTTAAAACAAGGGAGAAGCTATTGAAATGAAACAAGCCAAATAAAACAGAAATTGCCTGTATCATCTAGTATAAACTATTTATTGATATGGAGCCACATCAAAAGAAGGCACACTAAAACTGAAGTCTGCTTATTCAAAATGGATTTTTAGCAGGTGCCAAATTATGCTTCAGAAAAGCATTTTGTGTTCAAACAAAATCGTGTTTACTAAGCTTGTGCCCAGTCATTTATGATGTGCCGTTACGGTCATCATGACCTGGCTATGCTCCTTTGGATATTAGTGTAATTATATGTGTATATGCATATTAATATTATAAAATGCCACAAGCACTCAAATTTTCTCATCCTATTAAGTGGCCCTTATCAGTTGTAATCACTCCCATAGATGTGGCGTGGAGGAGCCCTCTTATACTCATACTTTAGAAGGTGATAAACACAAAACAACCCAGATTATGAAGGAGTCCCTGTATTGGATATGAAATCTCTTCTCCAAGGTAACCTAGAAAAAGGGAGCTTAGTAGCATGTGACTCAGACTGCAAAAGGGTGTATTCTAACCAAGCATCCTCCTTCCCTAACCATAACCAAGAAGATCTTTCCCTAAACATGACCAAAGATCAAATCCAAATCAAGCTTAAATCCCAAATTTAGCCAGTGCCACCTATTCTGTCTCTCAATGACAAAATATTGTGTGGATATTATCTCAGCAGGGTGGGACAACTGCCTTTAAGTGAGGCATCTCCTGAGCCTGTAGGTTGGAGGAGGTGTCCACCTAATGGCCACCTTTCTTTTCCACCTTTCTTTTCTCCAAGAAAGTTCAAATTCATTCTCTGTCAGGGTGGGGCCAGTTTAGTTCAGCTCACATATATTCATTTATTTATTTATTCAGGTTACTGAATTATAATTAAGGTTTTTAAAAAAACAAGTATTTTTTTTCATAGTCTCCGAGTAATCGTGTTCAATAATCATGATCTCAATAGTGACCAAATAATTGTGGATACGACTTTTTTGCGAATATCGATCGGCCCTGTATAAATGACCAATGAAAATATCAAGACATTTACCTGCTTTACATGCTGGAAACAAATACACTTCCTCAGCAGCTGTGAACTGTAATGTGACATAGACGAGTGTAATTTAAAGCCCTGTTTCAAATTCAGAGTATAATGACACCAAACGGATGGTGATTAGTTTCATAGCTGAGAGCTAATCAACTGTTTGCTGTATTCTAAACACTCCTAGTAAAAATGCCAAGTCATATTGCCAGGTTTAATAATAATAATAATAATAATAATATTAGACAAAAACTAGAAAAAAGACAAAGGATGAATTCCGTTAAAACTGCAACACATAAAGACTATTAGTGGTCCATCCATCCATTATGTTAACTGCTTCTGCTTAATTCGGCATTGTGGGGGCAGCTGGAGCCTATCCCAGCTGTTATTATTATAGTTACTATAGTTGTTATTATTATAGTTATTATAGTTGTTATTATTATAGTTCAATTGGTTTCCACTTTTGGCTGCAGTAGTTTTAACATTTTTGGTTGGTGTTCAACAGAAAACAAAGAGTTTACAACCTCTTAAACATATTCTTTGAAGGAGAGCCATCCGTATAATGCCTGGAGACAAGTTTTTCTTTTGATATTAAAGGTGAACAGATCACCACCGCCCTGATGCAAACATCCAAACAAGTGTTGTGGCAGGAAGTGCACAAAAAAGGCAGCAGAAAAAACAGAACCCAAGGTGACACGTATCATTGTCTGCAGTCCGGCGGTTGTTCAGCGGGGGCAATATTTGTCGCAGCGGTGTCAAGAGACTTGTGAACAGAGGGTTCGGCTATTCCTGGACATATTCTCCACACCTGCGCCCCGGAGTGCGCTGGGTTGGCATTTCAAACTTTATCACCTGTCACAAGAGAGAAACCGGCTGCTCTGGAGAGCACTGCACCTCACCGCCATCCTCCACGCTCCGCCTTTTAATTCACGAGACACCACACCCGTCCTTGGAAGTTGCGCTTGGAATGAAAAGACAAAGATTTCCCCAGTGGGAGGGGTGGAGCTGCTGGCCAGCCTCTGTCCATGTTGCCTTCCGGTTTCTAATTGATTCGAAAGGCGTGATGTCATCTTAATCATGTAAAGCTGTGTTTTCATATATCTATCCATTCGTATCTGTAAATAACATCCAACTTACCAGCATTATTCTCTTTACAGGCTTTTCTATCTCTTGTTATTGCCCCCTGAATCCTTTCATTTTTACTGCTGCAGGAACAAAATGTCCTCATAGGGATTATAATCCACAGGACTGCTGTCCTTTGCCGGTTATTAGGGTTATAAAACGACAACTGTACAATAGTCTTTGAAAAGAATGGATCCATTAACATGATCTCTCAGTGTGATTGGAGCATGAGAAAGGGTGAGTTCTTCCTGCTATCACATGACCCACATCAGCTTACACAAACAGAAAGCTGAGGAAACGTCAGTGAAGAGGTAGTCAGCTGGGTTTAGGGTGCATATTAGCATCTTTATGTATAAAAGGTTGATGGCAAGATGGTGGGATGGAGGCATCTGTAGTAGGAGGAAGCCCCCATAACCACAGGAATGTATATTTTATAAAGAGAAAAGGAAGGATGTGTGTATGTGGTGGCAGTCTCCCGGGGACACACTGATCAAGGTGACATGTCTCTCTGGTCTCCACAGGGGGTGTCTGGGCTCCAGAAGGCCACGGGTGTCACGACAGCAAAGCCCCACGCTGGATGATGTCACACCGCACAAACACACACACAGACACATGTGGACTGACAACACCACCATTGGAGATTGTGAAAGGTTAAGACTGTTCGTCTAAATATAAACTGCTGTTTTTGTTAGAAAACACAGTGTAATATCCAAACCATGCTGGAGCTGAATTAGAAATATTAAAATATTCATCATCAGCTCACTGAAACTTTAAATCTCACTACAACTCTGATAAACCCACCACACCGACATGAAGAGTTTTCTTCTCCGTTTACACCGACTCATTTTGATCTTTTATTAACTGGTAACACACAAAAATAAAGAAAGAACAACATGTAACATTACTTATTAGCTGTGGCTAATTGTTAAAAATGGTAAATATTTAATCATAAATATTTAACGGCAATTTCAAACTTAATTACAAAGTTAAAAATGAGCCACTTGACTGCAGGAATGCGCTGTTTTTCTCTTTTCCTTCCGTTTAGTTTCTTTGACTGGATTAACAAGTCTGGCATACTAATGAGATTTTTCCTTCCACATAGACAAATAACTTCTCTTTGAACAAACTTATCTTTGTTGTGTGTCCAATACAAAATAAGTGGATCAGTTAACAGGTTTTACAGCTGAAACTGGATTGTAAAGATCCTTAAATAAGAATCTGGAGTTGCAGAAATACATTTCTCTCACAACTTGTGCTCAAACAATTACATTTAGGGGGATGAACCTTTTCCTCTAAGGAATCTTGTTTCCTACAGTAAAAACTGAACTTGTAGTTTTTTAATCTAATCTAATTTACAGCTATAAGAGCTACATTTCCACGATAAAGTATTTCTTAAAAAGTAAAGCTACATTCCACATCCACTTTTTAATAACCAGAGGGAACACTGTGATCATGTAATTATTGGGCAGCTGAAGTGGGACGGTCAAAAGCTCCGCTCTTTAGGCATTAGCAGCTAAGTGCTGGTCATTATCTGTCCTATAGTCCACTACGCCCACTCATGTCTGTGTCTGCATGTGCTGTGGGATCATCAAAAGTGCACGCCGGGGGAGAGTTAGGGAATGAAGCATAATGTCAGCAATAACACAAAGGACCTTGGTTTAACATTTCAGCCTGCACCGTGTCCCTGCTACAGCCCAGAGCAGAGCCAACACTGGCCTGCTGCTACTCTCTGACCCACCCATCCACAGGCTCTGCTTCACCATCTGAGGTTTGGAAATGTGTCTGCTGCACATGCATACAGTCCACGTAAATACACCACGGCCTGCAAACAAACAATTGTTAATTTGTTGTTGGTAAATTTAATTAAACAAAACTGGATTTTTTTCCCCCAATAAATATATAAATATGTGAAGGAGTACATGCATTTTATACAGGGCTACATCTAAGTTTAGTCTAATAAAAGATACAGAAAAAAAAGAGCTACACTGAAAATAACATTTTTAGATGATACAGTTTCAATGAAGGAAACATTTCAGTTTGACATTTATGCCAATAAGGGTCTCCATACCATCCATCCATAGGTAGTATAAAGGTGTCCGTAGAGCTACAAAAGATGAACCCAATGCTGACATGTCTTAAATCTATAGAAGTCTATGGGAAACAGCCCTTGGCTTTGACCTCTATAAACATTTTCTAGATAAGTTTATACACTTATTACAGAATAACACATGAAGTCCTCTTTGGTCATTCTAAGAAAAATAAATGTATAAAGTCAGCTGCATAGCTTGTGCTAGACGACAGCGGATGAGCGTGCAGCTTCCTGTTAGATTTAACTGTCGCTTGTTATGTCTGCTTTGAAGATGTCCTGTCTGCCTTTAAGGTTGCAAAACTGGACTTTAAAAACGAATTGATATCTGTGCATGAATGAACACTGATGAAGTTATTTAATACTATAATTCATCATCATATAATAATATTTATAATAATAATCTAATTTGCCAAATACTTTTTTGTCAAATATATAAGATCTTCAACATCGTTCAGCCTCTCCACAGAGTTGGGGGAACACCAACTGCAGGTACTGGTTTTATTGGCCCTTTAGCTGGCATCGGTTACCAGAGCAGAAGGCAGATAACTACAGACAGAGGAGAAGAATGTCCTTCTGACCAATAGTGAGGCAGCTGATGATAGTGAGGCTCAACAAAACCTTGATCAGCCTGATGGAAGAGAAACACAAACAGGAAGGGCCAGTGCTAGCCGGTACGCATAACCGAACTTTCAAAATAAGACTAAGTGGATTGTTCACTAGTAAATCGGTTGTACAAGGCATCATTTCCTTTGGATGGATGAAAAAGTAAACAAAGAGGCAGCTAAAGCAGGTTGTCAAATATACTTTGTCCTGTTACTGTGTTACAACACTACATGTTGTAGCAACATCAGAATGGCCTCTTCGCATAGAGACGGATCTATAAAGAAACGGTCAGCTCAGTTTGTTGTTCAGAGACCTGAGATGCCTGAATAGAGCCCAAACTTCTCTCCCCATCAGCTGCGACGACCAAGAAAAAGGCTTGCTAAATATCTGACTTGTTAGTTTTATCATAATTAAAACCATGTTTATGTAAACAAACACTTGCACAACTACAGTACAAAGAGACGAGCAGAACGAGTAATTTTTTAGGCCTTATTTTGGCCTCGTTTCAGAAATTTTGAGATTTTTAATGACCTCCATGATTTTTCCTGCCCATATAAGCTTATACAGTACAAAGACACATATGCCACAATGCATACACACATATGGGAACAGCCATGCATTCCTTATCTTCGCAGTCCTCTGTCATAAAACCCCAACACACCAACAGCCACACATTTTCACCCTCTGCTTTTCCAAATTCTTACCCCTCCTCTCGTCTCTCTCTCTCACACACACACACACACACACACCTCCTCAACCAAACTGCTTGAGCCACTTGCCTGCCAGGGAGGCAAGATGGCCCTCGAGCCCTCCAGCCAATCAGACAGCTTGGCTCGCACGGGAGATCACAGGACAGCTGATCCAGCCCTCTGACTTCCTTCTTCGTCTGCTCTTCTGGAAACTTTTGGACCTGCATCACCGTGAGAGCGTCGCTGGTCTGCTGCAGAGACAGTTAATGAAAGATGTTTGTGGCATGATTTAGGATTGTGTGATTATGTATTTCTAATGAAAATGATTGCAGAAAAACAACTAGCCATCCACCAACTCCCTATTTCCATCTAGATTCTGTGTCTTTAATCATTTCTCAAATATAATGAGTATTCAGTTAGTTGTTAAGCTTTAAATCATAGCTGAACAAATAAAGGCTGGTTTCTAATAAATGGAGAGTGATTAAAGCAAGCACACAGCCTGAAGTCTTTAAATATGCAACATCTGTGTGTTGAGTTACTTTGGTACCAGCTTAATAGTGATCATAAAACACAGCACAGTGAGAGTGAGTGGAAAACAATTTGTGAATACAGCTACTTCTATCCAAACAGAAAGCCTGAGCAGCAGTGTGATATGTGCAATGAGACAGCGATAGAGACTGAATACTGTGAATGCTGACAAAATTAAAATTATACAGAATTTATCTATGCAGCAGCTAGAAACATCAAGAACTTATTATTAGCAAACTGCATAAACATTAAATTAAACAGGACCCTGTCAGGAAATGACATATATAACAAAACATACCAGAAAAAATACAAGGAAACCACAAAATCTTTGTTTTCTACACCTCTTTTTAAAGTGGACTAACATCTGGACTCTGTCCACACACAGCAACCCTGCATCTTTCCTTTTGGTGCAAAAATCAACTCAGAATTTTGCACATTTCGCACACCTTACATAGTTTTCTGTTCTGGAAGAATGGTAAATGTTAAATGGACTGTCTGTGAAGGTTCTCCATCATCCAGGTCATCGTACTCTAAGTTAAAAGTAGTCTAACGAGCCAAGATGTGAAAACATGTGTGGGTCACAATCAGCCAAGGTTTGAAAGAGGAGTGAAAGAAGCCATCTATGTGCACTGTGAACGACCATCTTTGAACAGAGGCCGTGGTTTACAACACCACCTGTCTGCCGTCTATAATCCAGTTTTGAGATCCTTTCCCAGACGCCTTAACGCCCACTCACATCCTGGGCATTTGACCTCAGTAAATCTCATGATAGGGTGGGGCTAGGTTTCACAATGGGTTCACCCGAAACATTGGCTGGGATTCTCGACCAATTGCTCTTAGAACTTAAGAAGCTTCTCGGACGAGAGGTGAAACGTCTTCAAGAAACCTAAAGAAGTCCAAACGCTCTTCTTTCCAAGCTCCTTAAACATTAAATGGACTGGCTCTTATATAGAACTTTTCTACACGACCTGAGCACTCAGAGTACTTTATACAACTTGACACTTTTTAAGTGCTTTTTATCTAACATTCACACACATTGATACTTGAGGTTAGTATCTTGCCCAAGAATATTTGGCATGCAGACTGGAACCACCAACTTTCCAATTAGTAGAGGATCTCCTCTACTTCCTGAGCTACAGTCACCCAAGGTGACTGACGCGCTGCTGAACAACTTACTGAGATCTTTTGAATATTCCAACTGGTTCTGTGAGTCTTAGACATATGAATGATACATTTTTCAATGTATAGCCACTACAATGTTCACAGTGACCACAGCCAATTGTTATTTTTACCCTCTACGCTGAACAGAATCCCTTTGAGACCTTGGGCTTTCAGCTGACGACCCTATTCACAGCCATTTACGGCACATGAAGCAACAATGTGGTACATCTTATAGATCACCAACACTACGAGCTGTCAGTAAGTGAAGTAAGCATGCTCTTAGTTTATATTCAGTGTAACACACTCGCTGTGTCTGTCTTCCTGTCTGCAGCTGGTGGTGGAAATGCTGATCATGCTGGCATCAGGTGGCATTTGGCTAAGATGCAGAAAAACAAAACTGAGTTGTTCTACCTTGAAATTTGCTTTTTCTCCTTTGAAAAGGGGAGATTTAGACGGCAGGGGGCCAAATGAGAGAAGTTAAAAAAAATCTCTCTATTGCTCTGCCTGCATTCATCTACACAACAGAGATTAAATGTCACATTTTTGTTGCTACAAGAACATCTTCGATTTGTCTGATTTCTCTAATTTATCTTACGTTAAGGTCAAACTATAGTAAAAGTATTTGTATCAGCACCAGAAACAGGATTTCTCCCTTAAGTTGAAACAAATAAAACTTCGTTTTTTTATTACCGTATTTTCCGCACTATAAGGCGCACTTAAAATCCTTTAATTTTCTCAAAAATCGTCAGTGCGCCTTATAATCTGGTGCGCCTTATCTATGAATTCTGGCTGTGTTTACTGACGTCGAACTGATTTTATGTGGTACACGGCGCTCAAAAATCTGTCAGAAAATGTTTTAGTAGGACTTTGCTAAGCTATGAAGCCGCACAGTTTGATGGCTTGTCTGAGCATTACGGCTACCGCAGTCAGGAGCCTTGCGACTCATAGTAATCTGGGTCCAAAACTTCGTCCGTTTCAGGTCCCAAAGTCAAATGAACACTGCGGCACACTGAGAGTTAAAAACTGTGTAAATTCTTTCATCTTTAATAAAATGATCAGCGTTGCTGCTTTACTAGGTGTAATAATTAAGT